>JAOTQH010048869.1:0-27558 GCA_025631255.1 Cornus kousa | reverse complement strand
CACCAACTGTTTGAGAAAATTTCTAATTGATTACTTATCAAAAAAAAAATTACAGAGGGAGAACACCATTAGCATTGTGTGTGTATATATATATTACAAATTTTGAACTCATCATAATAGATCATACAAACAGGTCCCGATATCATGATTCAAAACCTAATCACGTCTATTACTAGTTTATTTGAGCCAGAAAATATGAAAATTGTTTGGAGATGAATTATAGAAACCCAAACTGTGGAGACTAGCACAGAAATTGGAAAACGTCACCGGCGTTAGAAATGCTTGTCGGCGGCAAGCAACAGTTATCGGCCGGAGTCTGACCGCCAGTCGTCATATCGCCGGTGTGCGATGCCGGAAATGCAGTCCAATCGCTGGTCGCTCAGACTTATGGATGCTGAGAACGCGGGATCGTCGACTTCACGAAAGCCGAAAATGACTTGGGTGAGTTGTTGAATCGCGGGTCGCTCAGACTTGAGTGAGTTGTTGAATCGGAAGTCGTTTTACGACTTTTGGAGGAATATGTTTTACCTTAAAATATACTTATTTTACTAATTTTATTTTCAACCAAACACCAAAAAAAAATATACTTAATATACTTAGTTTACTAATTTTATTTTATTTTATTTTTTGGTGTTTGATTGAAAATAACAATTAAAATATTTAAAAAATAAAAATAAAAATAAAAATAACATAGTCATCAATTTTCGACAAGTTATTTTACACGTATAGTTCAATGAACTCGACCTAGACGACTGGCGGAAAACTGAAAAACTAAAAATACAGAAAATAAAAACAAAAAACAAAAAATATATTTTACTTTAAGGCTCTGTAGACGTAAATTACTTTTTAAAATTTTTTTATTTTTTGATTGTTGGTTGTCGTAAATATTTACAAAAATATATATTAAAATATAACAAAAATAATATACCCATTAATTTTCGCTAGCTACAACTTTACCAAATACCGAAAAAAAAACAAAAATAAAAAATTATTTTACAGAAAAAAGAAAAATATTTTTCGAATTTCAAAACATACGGAGCCTAAAAAAAATCTTTTTAAAAAAATTATTTTATGTTGAAAAAAACAGAGCCCTAATCACAATTCTTTTCCCCAGTTTCACTTTCCCTCAAATAATCATGAATTTCATTAAAAATTAAATTATAAATAGAGTTTAAGAAATAGAGTCAGCCATATAACATGAGTTTTGGTTGTGAGACATGCCATTTTTAGCGAGTACTCTTGAGTCTTATTTCCTTGAACTTTTATGGTCTACCATTTTCTTTGAGAAAAATTTACATTTTATTTTATTTATTTATTTTATTCTTTTAACAAGGAAAAAAAATGTTATAAGTTAGATTAGTAAATGTAAAGAGTCGAAATCTACTACTTCAAAATTTACCAAAAACACTAACCTATTAGGTTTTTTTTTTTTTTTTTCCGGAACCTACTAGGTTATTGAGGCAACTACTTTAAAAAACTTCAACATACCTAGGGAAAAAATAATAATAATTTGAATGTACCCCCTTAAAGACCAACAAAAATATTACTTTCTTTTTTTGACTTAATTATTACTAGTACTTATCATTGTCATTCAATTTCTTATCTTAGCCTTCACTTTTCAGTACTTATTAGTTAGCCTTAAATTCCAGTCCATATACTTCAATTCCCTAGATTAATTAAATTTCAGTCCTCTGGTTCTTCAAGTCACCTAGTAGTAGTAATACTTTATTCGCTTTTAGTAGTTAATTCTTTCAGTCCTTGCAATTCCCAAGTCCTTTGTAAAAAGACAAAAAGACCCTGGAGAGTGGTCATTCATAAATTAGATTTTAGTCGGGAAAAATATTTTTGGATCTTTGAATTTTTTTAGCAACCATGGTGGCCCCAAAACTGGCCATTACTCTATAACCCATAAGCAAAACACAATACATATAATCATTTCACTTCTTCTTTTTTTCCCCCTTTTTGTCCCCAGCAAATGTTGAGGTCTGCATGGAATGTGTTTAAGGCTACCTTACAAGCTCTTTGTCACAAGACAAGACAATCTATGGTAAGAGTAACATAATAGTAGGTAGGTGTTAGTACATTAACAGAGTGCTAGTGTCATTTTTATTTTCTTTGCAAGAATTGGAGCTTGGATGGCATTTCATCTTAACTCTCTGCTCAGTGAGATCTTACAGCTTGAGTAAATTCATCGCGACAATGTAAAGCAGCATCTTCATCCCATAAATTGAACTTGGGGATATAATATGAACTTTACATTCACCGCGTTAAACGAATGCAATAATGGGATTCGATCCTCTTGTTCACTTGAGTTCCCTTTGAGTTCAGAGCTTTCATGGTTAATAGCATTGGTTGAAACAAAAGAAGAAACCATTCGGCTTGTTTTCCATCTCTCCTTTGGGGGTTTCCCCGGAGTCACCATGCAATGCCATCAAAGAGCTGGTACCTGGAGATTCCGGTGGCAAGACAGAGTTCTCGGATGTGAAAATTCGAGAAGGGATCATAGGTGCAGGAGGCGAAATGGTAGAAAGATAATGAAGGAGCATATTTATTATTTGGCTGAAGTTAGGCCGGACATCCGGATCCTCCTTCCAGCACGAGTCCAGAATTATGGCCAACTCTTCCGGGAGATCATCCAAGCTAGGCCTCGTGTTCTGAATTAGCAAACATAAAGCCGAAATAATCAGCCGCGCCAAATTTTAGAACTAGATGAAAAAGAGACCATTACCTTGAAAGCGGCTGCATAAGCTGCCTGTAGATTTGACATGCCTTCAAATGGCAACTTATTGTGTAAAAGCTCCCACAACACGATCGCAAAGCTATAGGCATCTACTTTGTGATTGTAATGCTTCTTCTCTCCTTGTCTCAATGTAACAGTACTATACAACTGCCACCATTGAGCAAGCAAAGCAATTAGAATCTATGAAGTACGGATACAGAGAAAAAGAATGAGAAAAGAAAGCGAGAGAGAACTATAAAGCATCGTAATGTACCTCTGGCGCCATCCAACGGTATGTCCCTGTTTCAGCAGTCATCATTTCTGTCAATGTCTCCTCTCTTGCTAAACCAAAATCCACAAGTTTTACTGTTTTCTGGTCTGCAGTCAAGATTAAGTTTTCTGCAGTAGTTTATAAGCTCTTCATTAGCAATTGTCTCCATTTACTTATTTATTTAGATAAAACATATGTATGTTTAAAGATCGTAAAAGGAATATTCAACGGCACATCCCACACTCTCTTTTTGGTAATTGAGACTACCTACACCTCATGGTAACAACATCAACAAATTTGTTCATAAATCAAGTTAGAACTTGCAATCCCTCAACCTAGAAAGAAAATAGTTTCAGTAGATATATGACCATATTAATTTTGAGGGAAATTATTACATGGCCCCGGGACCATTGGTCCCAAGCTAATGACTATGTGACACATTAGCAAATATGTAAGCTTTATTCAGCTTTTTGCTGATGTGTCACATGGTGATTGGCTGGGACCAATGGTCCCAAACAACTAGTTTATAAACACCCTCTGTGCTTTAAAAGGAGAGGAAAAGTCAATTAGATACTGAAAAAATTAAATGAGCAAGGGCTATCGCAAAATGAAGTACATGATCCAGATATGAGATTATCAGAAACTTAGCCCATGTAGGAAATATGTTTATATCTTTTAAAAACAGATGTTCAGGGAAATATGGCACTTCAGGAAACCTTCCCGTAGTATTTTCAGGAACAAATGGGATTGATAATGACTATAGGAACCTGGAAACTTCACAAATTTGAACAGGAATTGTCTTAAAACTTGTTAAATATACATTTCCTACTTCATTTCATACTTTGGTCATACTCTGATCTCTCTCGAGCCTTTATATAAACGATTCATAAACATGTCACAAGTCAGCGGACACCTACAAAAATGCATCTATGAACTTTTAACAGGGAGCAAAGGCAATGATTGGAAGTGATTTCAATGAAGTACTTCAGAAACTCTCCAATGATCCAGAAGTGTGAACTGATGGATCTTCCAGTTTCAACACATCGAAATTGAATCCAAAGGCCTTTTTTAGCATTTGACTCTTTCTCCTCGTACTATTTTATAAATTGGGTATTATATCAATTATTCAGTAACTACATAGATTCCATCATGCAACGCTACAAACTAGCGTGTTTGAATTCTTTAAAAAAAAATAAAAAATTCATAGCTGATATCAGTCAACATGAATGTTCATACAAGTTTGCTTGCTTGAGAATAAGACATTTCCATGAATCCGATTTCTAATGCATAACATTTTTATACCACATGAATTCAATGTACCAACTTTGGAAATGAAGGAATTACCAGGCTTCAAATCACGATGTATGATCCCATGAGAGTGCAGACACTCCACGGCACGAGCAATGTCAAGTGCAAAACCGATGGCAAGTCGTGTGTCCAAGCAGCTGGGCCGCATGTTTCGCAGATACTTCCGCAATGTCCCTCCTAATAAGAGCTCAGTAACTATCACCATCACAGGCTCCTTGCAAGCACCAATAAACTGTCGATACAAAATAAATTCAATAACCATTCTCAGATGTTGCATCACTACTTTACATTCAAAATGTACCACACATGCAACTGGCAACAAACCTAAGAAGAACCTTGGAGTTAGATCCAACCTTTGCTAAGTTCTTATGTTGAACTCTAGACAACATGGCAACCTCTCTCGCGAACCGCGCTTCCCTCTTGGTGATTTCCTCTGGACTGTCTCCTCTATGAACAATTTTAATGGCAACATTCTGATTCTTATATCTAAATGCACCAAATAAACAAAATAAATTACTCAAGAAGCACAACTTCAAGTGAAGATCTGAAGTTCAATCCCAATTTCATCAGGGACTAATAAGTTGCACATGACAACAGATCTTGTCAACATGGAGGGCCAGTACTCATTAAGAAATGCCTGGAGTAGTGGACAAGTTCCCATCTTCTCCTGCTTATCTTTCACTCCATCACTTTTAACACAGGCTACAAACCTACTAGTCTTAGCACTCCATGTATAGCCTCTTGTGAACAAGCCCTCATTCATGAAAACCATAATTGTGTGTCGCGGCTTGTGCCTTTACATCGTCTGCATACTTTATATCGCTCTTGCAGTTACTGTTATCACTTCGTCACAAGACTTGCGATGTAATGCATTACACTAGCGATATAGAACGTGACACATGATGTACTTTCAATAAGAGAGTATCTGGAACATATTCGGATTCACATGGTTCAATTTCTCGCAAATTTGATTCACATAACCGGCCAATTTTATTGAGATCTATGGGTTAAACTCAATTTGTTCAAGAAATAAAAATGAGTCATAGCAGTTGCAATAGACTGTCTCAAGAATTGAAATTGAACAATCATAACACACCATATAGACTGTCATAGCATTATTCATCTTATATATATCACTTGGGAGCTAAAAATGTTGTCATTTTGCACCAGCTAAATGGATTTGTTTATGACAAGAAGCATATTGTTGCATGCTTAGTGTAAGAATTGTTTTATTCCTGCGTAATTACAATGTTTAATTCTTTATGGTGCAAGTGGCCGACATTGAATACAGAAATGGTGCTTGGTACCAGACTTTTGGGAGGTGATGGACATCGTGACATGGGCAGCCCCATAATTGGGCAACTTGGCGATTGAAGATGCATATTTGCCCGTCTTGTGTAAGCAAATTTTAGATATTTTGAGACTTAACAGTCATTCTCTCGCTCTCACTTTACTTTACTTGGTCCACGCAATTATACACCGGGTTTGATAGATCATCCTAGGCTTATCTTTCTATTGTTCTTCAATCACATTTAACAAAATCTAAAAGAGTAAGGCCCCATTTCATACATTTTGTTTTTGTTTTTTTTTTGTTTTTGAATTGCTATCGTGTTTTATTTTGCAAAATACTAGCACAGTATTAAAACACTTCTTGAACTGTGACTTAAAATCAAAACACCAAAAAATTATTTTTTCTTATTTTGATAACTATTTATAGCCCAGAACGCCAGAACACTAGCGCAACACGAGGCAAAAACAAAACGCTTAAAACATCGTTCCCAAACATACTTCCCAGTTTCTATTTTGACTAAAACAAAGCGCATACCACCATATAAGGATGCCAAATAAAACTTATGTGCTGTATATAATGTATAAGATGAGAGCTCATACATCCACTCACATCAGCATCATTTAGCATTTCTGAATTCCTAGAATTTATGTCGTTAAGGAAGGTCACACCTCCACTCACATCAGCATCATTCAGCATTTCCGAATTCCTAGAATCCATTTTCCTTCTAATATTGATAACCCACACCATCAATAATCAGCCTACAATTTTCCAAAACAGGAATCACTAGAATTTAAGGACACCTACTAACCATGAAAGTTACAAAAAAAAATGGTTGTAAAAAGCTAAAACCAATACTAAAATATATCGATATTAATTTATTTAAAAGGTTCAATTTTGTAACCTAGGTCACAATAAAGGAAAACGTCCCACAAGAAACCAGTGAAAACAAGCATCATAACGTTTCTACAAGCAAGCCCTGAATTTATTTATAATATATATATAAAATTGAACCTAGGTCACAATAAAGGAAAACGTCCCACAAGAAACCAGTGAAAACGAGCATCATAACGTTTCTACAAGCAAGCCCTGAATTTATTTATAATATATATATATGCTATTCATACAGAATAACAAGCTTCTTCGACTATTATGCCTCCTCCTTCCTCTCTCCAGCAATAAGATCCATGACCGCATGCTTGATACTCCCATTGTTCTTCTTCAGCAGCCTCTTGTTCACTTCTTTATCACTGAAACCCTGCAACAACACACATTACATCTCCTATTAGGCTTTATGTCATTGAAACCGAACAATCAAGAAAAACGGAAAGAACACCACAAATCATTTCTCATATGCTCTGTAGACAACATACCATCTCCGACAGCTCCTCAAGCATTGGATCCCATTCAGAAACACCGCATAGAACATCCACTGATTGCTCCAAATCATATTCATTCATCCTCAAGATCTCCTTGTTCAGATCAACCTGCCTGAAGCCCATCTCCGCGAGTTCTCTGAGGAGGGTCTGCTCAACATCATCTTTCTCACTGACACCTTGAGCAGATGTGGGCAGATTTGTAACAGGAGATGGGGCTTGAGGAGGAGCAGTCGGTGCTACATCAGACAAATCAATAATGGGATATGATACTGAAGAAGACTCCAGAGGGTTTGAAACACCATCACCAAGTGGAGAAGTACCATCAACAGGGAAATGTGGCTCTGGGATCTTGTTTAGGTGTTCATCACCTAATGGCCGAACTGATACATCAGCCCTGTTAGAGTTCTCAGGCTCCAAAATGCTATCATCCCCCATGGGATCTATGCTCGCATTTTCAATTCCAGAGCCTGCCATACCATTGCTGCTAGGAGGCAGATTCAAGTTCAAGCCGTGAAAGCTATCATACACCGAGTCCTTCAGTGTCGCATCAACCTGCATGGTTAAAACAAGATTCAGTAGAAGCATGACCAACTATAAGAAATATGCCATCATTGACAAATAGTGAAGAAAGGCCAGTAAAGGAGGGAGACCTGGATGAGAACCCAAACACGCTGCCCAAATTTTTGACCAGATGGAGCCGTCATCCTCCAATATGAGATGTACCGGCCCGGAAGTTCAGGAGCAGTAAAGTCAACTGCAATATCGAGCTCCTTGTTCGCAGGCAGACCAGCCGGAGAAATCTGGCATGGGTAATGAAGAGTTGCAAAAAAATATGTCAACTAGAGAACACTGAATTAAGAACTATGTACACTTGTCAGACAAAGGAACTAAGGGATAGATAAATAAAAAACAAAAAGTGTAGAATGCAAAAGAATTCGCATTAAATGCTCACCTCTGCCTCAACAGAAAGTGCTTCACTTAACCTATCCCCCCCAATCCACACAAGTTGTGTTCCCTGGGGCCACATTATAGTACCATTGTTCCGCATGCGCCAAATCTTGGTAAACGGTGTTGATGGGGCCATGACAGTACCATCAAGAACATTAACATCCCGAATGAAGCGACTGTCAAGCTTGGGTCGATTTGGCTTCATCGCACAACCTCTCAAGGCATGTGGTAGCGTTGGAGGACGGACATAAGGTTGCCGCATCTGAGGTTGTTGCATCTAGGGAAACGCAAAGATCAACATATCAAAATCACACAATCGCCAAAAAAAAATAAAAGGGTGAAGCACAACTAGTAACTGAGTGACATAGATGAATATGAAGTTTGAAATGATAGGTGCAACATACAGGATAGTACAACCCCCCCTTAAAGGGCCACGGAGGACGATAAGATACAGGACGATCCATTCTGATGTAATCAACTTCATTTCCCACTACTGAGAAGCAGACACTGCACAGGTCATAATCCTCTTTTCTGCAGGGGAAAAAAAAATTAGTGAAGAACGCCTCTTAACCAGTTCAAAATCACACATTTCATTATCTCTTACTGTTTAGACTTGAATCGTGGTCCAGTTATTGGGTGAACACCACAGCCATCGCAGCGAACACCCCTATGGAACACACTACCCATGCCATCACTGAGGTTGTAGCTCCTTTTAAATGGATAAACACGTGGAGCAAACTGAGCATTAGTCGCAGCTGAGTCACTTGCTAAAGAAATCCCTGTAAATTGACACCCATTAAAAGGATCAGGACCAAGATATGAAACCAAAAAAAAAAGAAAAAAAGAACCAAATTGCATATACCCTCATTAGAAGCACCAACACCAACAGACTTCCATCCAATATTACATTCAGTAGACTTTTCCTTCTCCTTAAAGTTGGCACCCAAGGGAATTTTAGGTGCATTTGGCATTAAACCTACTGACGCAGAACCAACAGACCTCCTATTCACAGAGCCAGACACTGGCTTTACTGAGGCCTCCACAACGCCGTTTACATTTCCAGCCTCCACATCCTGATTGTTTTTAGGAGCTGGCTCTTCAACTTTCAATTTTGGCAAGGTATCTGATGTGGCCCCGTCATCCTTTAAAGCAGATGAACTCATGGTACTACCATAAACGCCACTTGGTGTGCTAGATCCTGCAGCGGCTGGATAATTGGAAACTGGATTATGGTAGGTTTGTCCCACCTTTGAGACAAGTTCAGCAAACCCTGGAGCAGAGGATGCAGCTTTAGAAGCCAAGTCAGCCGTCAATTTTGAAAGTACTTCAAGGAATGGCTCTGGTACAGATTTCAAAACGTCGGTAACACCAGTGTTCAAGTTTGGTAATAGATGTTGAACTTGAGGTGACCTCCTCGGGGTAGAACTTCCACTCGATCTTGCATAAGATCTACCAACCCTCTCTGTGTTCAACTTTACAGTAATCCTCAAGGGATTCAGGGACTGCCTAACGGCATCATGCAGGTCTTCTTCATCAACAAGTGCTACAATATCACCATCTTCATCAACATATGTAAGTGTAAGATCAGCATCAGGAGAGAAATTGAAGAGACCAAGGACCTTCCCTCTCAATCCACCCATGTCAAGATCTAAATGTTCATTTTCATCAACACGAGCACTGAAGCGTCGAAGTGTTTCTCCATATTTAACCTGAAGACAAATGCCCATGCATATTTATAAGAGTGCAGCAATGAGGAAGCAAAATGGATCAAATAGAGTTGGCCTGAAATATATCGATAAAGTTAAATCATTTGTGATCAAAACATCTTTTTTTGGGGGACGGTGGTGATATGGTAAGCCCGGTTAAGGAAGAGTCATAAATTAATCATGCTGATCCCAGAAATGACCCAAAAATACTAACAAATATCTTGGAAAACCATTAAATAATTAATATCTCATTCTCCTCCCACAATGATATGTAACAATAACATCATCATAAACTTTCCAAAAGCATTACACTTATATGCATATCTGATTTATGCAAGTGATATTTAGGTACTGAAGTGAGCCCCATGGGTATCTTGGTTCCATTTGTATCATAATAATTATAGTACAGTCTTGGTTCCATTTGTATCATGGTTCCATTTGTATCAGAATAATTATAAACAAGGAAAGCAGAAAAAAATTATGGACCCGTCACAACGGGTTCATAATTTTTTGATGCAAGATATTTTTTCCATTTTCCTTGGTTCCATTTATTAATAATTGTAAACAAGACTGTACTATAATTTCAGATACACATGGGGCAATCACTTCAGCACCTAATATCACTTGCATACAGACATGCATTTAAGTTGAATGCTTTTGGAAATTTTATGATGTTATTGTTACAGTTCAGTACGATATGAGCCGATGAGGATGAGGATGAGGATGAGGATGAGGATGAGGATGAGATATTGAAAGTAAAAAAGCAGTTACCTTACCAATTTGCACATTGGTAAAGCTAATACAATTTGCACATTGGTAAGGTAACCTGCTTAAGGAACAAGCTTTTAGGAAGTTCAGAACAAAATGTAGCTAAATTTAATAGTTGAAAAGTAATTAGCAGAACCCGTTATACTTGGATAAAGGAAACAAATTCATCAGATATCAGCACCATATTTACAACCCATTACAGCCCTAATCACCCCCACCATAGCATCCACTGCTAAACACCCCTCAAACCCAATCAAAAGTATAATTTATGAACATATAAAAGCAAAACTAATTGAAGAAATTTTCCCACTAATTAACTCATCTGGAGTACTGAGGTAATATCTTTCAGTCTCTAGATTTCATGGTTAGACTCGTGAAGAAAGCAGAGAATGTTGTATCAGTGAGTTGCAGAGTAAATTGGGCCTTTTCTGTAGAAAGGGAAGAAAATTAAGTGAATTGCAGAGATGATTGGTCGTTGGTAGTGGGAAGTGGTCATCTCTGTTGAGTGAGTTGCAGAGTTGATTGGTTTGGTTGATGCTCATTGATAATGGAAGGTTGGGTTCATTTCAAAAATCATGGTGGTTGCAAATTAATTGGGTCTTCTATATCGGTGTTGATTGGGTGTGGTTCAACAATAATAATTCTTACAAAGTGAGAGAGAGAGAGAGCAAAGGCGGCTGCAGACATGAAGAAATATGTATATAGAGAGAGAACGAAGTGGTGGATGTCAGTGGTGGCAAAGAACTGTCACTGGTGTCGGACTATAAATATGTATATGTGTGCCATATTACTCTGTAATAAATCCGTCATTTAAAAGAATTAGATAGTAAATATTTAAATTCATTGCAACTAAGGGCATTCAACATTTAACATAGAAATTTGACAGTATTAAAATCCATAATCCGACAATATTATTCAAGAAGTACCGGGCCTCTAATTCTAGTGCATCACCATCTGCGAACAACTCAAACCCTGTTCATTAGATGGAAAGTGCTGGAAATATATTAAGAAAAATTTGAACTTTCCAAGAGATTGGATAATAAAAAAGTTTTTTCCCGAGAAAATAATATCATAATTAGAAGGCCTATGGCGCAAGATTGAAAAAGTAAATTAATATTAAAAAATCATAAGGATATTAAAAAATTACAAGTGTTGGGGCTTATCATAACTACTTAAAAGTATTTTGCTGGAACTACTCTTTTCCGGCTCAACTATACTCCTCTCCCTATAAAAACACTTCCACACTTCATACAAACACTTCCACAAGAGTTTGAAAATGTCAAGTAGTACAAATAACCTTCCTTTAATCTTAATTCCTCAATTTCTACACCAACCAAACAAAAATTAAACCACAAACAACACATCAATCATTTAAAAGCATCAAAGAAAACGATTATCAAACAACAATTGATATAAGCATGATATAAGAAATCATTGAAGCAATTAAAATAGTCAGAAACCAAA
Organism: Cornus kousa; assembly: GCA_025631255.1. Lineage (NCBI taxonomy): Eukaryota > Viridiplantae > Streptophyta > Magnoliopsida > Cornales > Cornaceae > Cornus > Cornus kousa. The sequence continues at coordinate 15,707 of JAOTQH010048869.1, read as the reverse complement.
CCTTGATCACTATGGTGGACTCCATAGTTAAGAACCTTCAAACAACAGTCCCAAAGCGTTCCAGGTAAGCCGCAAGAGATCCTTTCACGATTTCAACTGAGAAAAAAAAAATTCGAAACCCTAACCCTAAAATCAACAGAGACTCGTAGGAATCCTTCAAAATTCAGAGCGAAATGGTAGGTGATTACGGATAAGAAGACTGATTCTCAGAGATAACTAGCATAGATTCAGGCGCGCGTAGCTGTGAGCCGCGTTTCTCTCTCTCTACACAAACACACTCTCTCTTCTCTGTACACCTAATATTTATAGACGGAGTTGGGCCTTTTGGGTTTTCTTCTCCACTAAGAAAACTAACCAGACTTGGGAAAGGATCCACGATTTCCAAACGTCGACTTAATCATATTCCGGCACGGTTAAGACCACTTTAAGGAAGCATAGACCTCATACGTGCTTTTCGTTTATTGGTTGGATATGAAACTAAATCGTCTTCCTACTATGTCTCTTGTCTTTGTTCGTCTCTCTATTACTCTCCAAATCACAAAGACTTATCATCAAATTACTCCTTAATTTGATCTCTTTTCTTTCTATTTATGTATGCTTTCTTTTCCATCCAACTGAATCACCAAACCCTACCATTTACCTATTTATCAAATATTAATTATTTTGTGTACAAGATTTTTACTAAAAATTTTAGACTTAGGTGAAGAAAAAAATTAAGAACTAGATGAAGAAAAAAATTTAAAAACTAAGAACATTAATGTCCATTTCTATCAAGAGAAGAAGTTATTAGAGTTGGAAAAAATTATACTTAACCTCCCCCCTCCAAAAAAAAAAAATACGATTTTAAGAGAAAATATAAATACTTTACAATTTATGATTATAATATTTAAAGTTTTTATCAGGTTTGTATTGTTGTTTTCATCTTTATCTTCCGTCATTCTTTTTTTACCTTATCGTGTTGACAATGATTTGTCTTTAATAGCTTGAGGGCAATCCATATGCCGCTAGAAGAGGAATGAGATAGAGAAAAAAACACTGGATTAGTGTATTGATACTTATAATTCAAGGTTATTTTTGTCATTTAGTTTAATAGATATATAATTTAGTTTAAAAGATATATAGAAGTTTATAGAATTATCCTTTGTACATGGGTATCTTGAATATGGTGCATAAAATAGTCTAAAGGACAAATTAAAGGTTTTCTTCCTACGTGGAAAAATCAAATCAAATTAAACCACAACAAAACAATAAAATGTTCACAACTTTGGAAATGATTTAAGAGAAATTGGGCCTGGTGGTTTAGGCTATGACAGGACTTGGGCTTAGTTTAGCATAGGCCCAGCTTGGGGACAGGATAATTACGTTGGGCCAGGCCGGGCCATTGGCCGTATTTACACCGCTACAGGCTACAACCACTTCAACAAATATATGTATACTATGTTTAGGAGTATGATGGAGGTTTGGATTTGAAATTGGACCAGTGTTCCTAAAAGCAACAATAGAATTTTTGGTGTTGGCCCTGTTGGGGGTAACACTCAGCCTTAGCTAAAAAAAAAAAAAAAAGAAGTCAATGAGGTTCAGATCATGAAAACAAATTTCTTAAGGTCTGTTTGACAACAAATACACGTTTGTCAAAAATATACGTTATCAAACATGCTTCCGTGTAATATTAAACATATTCCAAAGTAGAGACATTGCTTCGGCTTTGGGTCAAAGCAAAAGCACAAAGCAATTAGGTTCCAAACAAGCCTTTCTATTTTGGATTGTACTCTTGTAATCCAATGGCCAACTAAAGAAAACAAGAATGTGGTGCAATTGACCACTTTTTTGGGACACTTTAGGTGGCCTAGCAATCCATTTCTGTTTCAAATCTATGGAGGTTGTAGTTCCCTTGACTCTGTACTCTAATGAGAATCCATAACCATTACTGGTACACCACGCCTGAATTTGCCTTTAATGTAATCATGCACCTTGATAAGTTTGAAATTGGACTTCTATATTACAATGTGGTTTCCAATCTAGGTTTGTGGGGTGGAGCCTAGGTCATGAGTGTCTCAATGATAAGGTCCAACACTATTATAAACAATTATAACCTAGATAGAGTTTGGTTTACATGAATTATTTTATATGCACAACAAAGTGCGTGCATTTATCATATGTGATCTAATACGAAATGAGTCTGAACCTATCTCTTTCTTGACATTTCATATGATATCTAGCACTTCATAAATGAATCATGGTAATTGTGAACAGATTTAATAGCTTCTGTATTAGTAAATTGAATTCTCATAATACAAACATATTAATATTATTGAATTTAAAAAAAAAAAAAAAAAATCCATTTTACTGTGACAACTTGCTGGAAATGTCTATCTATAACTGAATCTGAATTTGGAGTTAATGAAAAGAAAATTAAACATACAATACCGCTTTGTCCATCTCCAACTCTTAAGCTTGAAGCTTAATAAGCTTCTTTTGTACAACAACATTTTGCATCGACAATTAGTCCAAACTAAACTATTTCAGGATGCCATATCTACTGGGATGATGGAAGCGTAGATTCTATCGCGGGCCTTTCTTGCCTGAGAAAAGCAAAGCGACCAAGATTAAACGAAATTTATGCTGATTTAACTATCTATAATGATTTTATGAAAGGGAAGATTTGAAATTACTTGATGCTCCCAATCCATGTTCATGGTAATGGTTAAAAGCAGTAAGGCTTGGAGACCACTCCCACTTATGATTCCCATCCAAAGGCCCTAAAGAGAGTTGACATCAGTAACATAAGAAAGGCCACATATGCCCTAAGAAATTAAAATGGACATTTTAGTTTTTATATACCTTTCCTCCAAAGTGAAACACAAAGGTTAAGATGATTGCAGAAGGAAGGCCAACAAGGTAATAAGCTCCTAAATTCACAAATGCACCAATCTTCTGCCAACCACATCCTCTTGCAATGCCTATGAAGTTATAATTCAAGAAGGTATATAAATTTAATACAAAAACCCGAAGCACCCATGTTACAGAACCTTATAATGTCTACAGAAAATCAATGGTCTAATTTAGAGGGGGATATATAATAGAAGCTCTAACCTGAGAGTACGGCTTGAATTCCGTCCATGAAGTTGGAAATGGCAAGCACTGGCATAACAGAAGCTATATATTTTGCTACTTCCTCTTCATTGGTGTACAAATAGCCCCATAGTTCTCGCACTGCAACTGAAGCTAAGCTTACCAACAGGCCCTCTATGACAGCCAGGAATATTACAACCTGTGCTGCAAGTCGTGCAGCCTGAGGTTTCCCTGTGCCTAATTTATTTGAGACTCTCGTGCTTTGAATCCGATAGAGAGGGAACAATGTCAATGTATATAACGATATGTAGCTGATTAATGATGGGTATGTAATAGTGCTCTGTCAAACATACCTTACTGCACTGCCTAAACCAAAGGGGATTCTGAAGATCACTGAGCTTGTGTTGAGGCTGAAAAGATTATAGAAGTAAGAAATGGAGGATTTATGCTGATGGCATTAGAATCATATATAAGCTATTGGAGTTATCTACTTGTGATAAGAAAGAAGCAAAGTTCACAAGGCAGCGTTTTTTGTATTACATTTGTTCTCTGACATAGCTAAACGTAACACCAAATCATTAATGCTCAGTTTTTTCTTTTTCTTTTTTTTTTCTTTCTTGAATTTAAATACTTTTGGGATATTCTACTTCAACATGTTTTAGTATATATAGAGGTGCAAACCATATAGACATCATCGACGTTTCTAGCTTTGGATTAGGCAGAATCCCCGACATGAGAACCAAAAACTGGTATGACCAAAATTCCAAGCTGATTCAAAAGTACAATCAATTAGATTATTGTAGTAAACAACAATAAATTACATGTACTTTATAGATAATTTTTGTCAAGTCCCTAGGAAACTTAACAAATTAACATGTATGTAATGTTAGGAAGATACTAGTTATGTAAAGGAAGATTCAGACTTACCAGACCATAAGAGCTGAAGGAATTCCCAATGAAAGAAAACAAACAAGATCTTTCTTACCCTCCTTAGAGAACCCTGTCCATGTTTTCTGACATGTCGGAGAGAACTTGATGTAAACTGCCAAAACCAACACATTAATCCAGTAGGAGATGGCAATCGACAGGGCAGCACCTTTATTGCCAAAGCCAACACCAAAAACCAGAGTCCAACACACCAAGACATGAACTAAACTTGTAATTCCACTGCTTATCAACAATGGCTTGACATTGTTTTGAGTCTGTAAGAATCTGAGTTGACACTGAAGGACGCCATAAGGAAAAATGCTAGGAATCAACCAAAGTGCATAGATTCCGGCCTGCGATGAAATCTCCAAGTTTTGTCCAAATATAGTGAAAATATACCCTGTGCAGCTCCAGAGGAATGCTATAGGAATGCCCATCAGCATAAGAACAAGCATAGCTCTCTGCATGTGTATTCCAAGCATATGATACTGTTTTGCTCCATAGGCTTGTCCACAGAATGTTTCTAATGCACTTCCCATTCCCAGCTAGTAAAAATAAAAATAATACTAATAAAAGTTTTGAGATAATAAAATCTTCTGTAACCTATGATTAGATTCAATAAATGAATCTAAAAATTGTGTGCATGTATGATCCCACGCATGTACATACATATACATAGAGGGCATCTTAAGGTGGGTGTCTAAAGCATTGCATTGAAAATAAGATCCCATTAGAGTTGGGTATCATTTTAATGCCAATTAGGTGGTTTCTCTATACTAATTGACATCAGAAAGTGTGTACCTATAATTGAACAATCTTCTTTGAGGAACTTTAACAGAAAATCAATGAGAAGATAAGAATAAAATGGAGAAACATATAAAGAAAATTGAAGAATAAATCATTTTTGTATTAAGATGAAAAATAAAAAATATGTCTTGGGATTCTTTGCTTATGCCTCGACTTGTATCAAGCCAGTTCTGATGCATATGCACAATGAATGTACATGTATTGATATATAGGGACCAAAGATATGGTCATGAGGCGATAAACACTGGAAAACCACAGATACAATCAAGAAACGATATAAAAAACATAAAATCATGCATCACACAAATACAATTTTGGCAAAGAAATTTCACTATGCGAAAACCAAACAGAGATTACAAGTTCTCAAGAACTATTAGAGGATTTAAATATTAAATCCTCTAATATTTAAATGGTATAAATAGCCAACGATCATGGTGAAAATCGGGGAAAAAATTTCACTATGCGGAGAGCAAACAGAGATTACAAGCTCCGAAACCCTTAACTATTAGAAGATTTAAATATTAAAATTTACAGCTTCTTTAACAATTTAAGCTTTTAAGAGTAGATGATGGTTAACACGACATGACAGGTTCTATGTTCAAATCTCGCAGTCAACCTGATATTTTAAAATTGAAACACACGTACGGTGTGATAATATTAGTTCTATCTCATTGGCCTCAAATCCTGTCTAGTTTGCCCGGACAAAACATCTCAAAGTTGATTATTGATCAATGTGTAAGATAAAAAAGTGTTGATTATCACTGTGTAAGAGAGTGGTCAACAAAAAACTTGATTTTTAGTACTTCACTACAATTATTTAACTAAAGTACTTTCTCTAGTTTGTTTTCCATGCTTGTCCCATCAGCTTGTGAGGGAATGATAAAGATAATCTCTAATAGCTGGCACCACTATTTTCTTCACAATTCTTCTACTCTGCTCAATCTCCTGATCATCTGTTATGATTTTGTATTTATTTTGTATATTATTATTGTTCATGGTTGTACCAGTGATTTAGTGTGAGAAAATATACTTGACTTGCAAATCTTTCATTAACCCTTCTCCCTCATTCGACTTTCATTGTTCTCTCATACTCAGACTGCAAACTCTAGTAGCTAATCAGAGACTAGAATTCAGGTCAATTGTAACCGGTGGGCGCTTGCCCATTTACCTAAAAGTTTAAATTATTGAGTAATGTTGTACACCCACCCATTTATACCTAATCACTTTTCCATCCGGATCCGATGTGGAACAAATGAACCCTTGTAACAATAATCCACAATCAGCGAGACAAAAATGGATATAAAAAATAAAATAAATAAATAATGACATCGGATCAAGTTGTCACTGGATCCGAAATAAAATTCAGGTCACAACATCAATATTATATAAGTACAAATGAGAGTGAGACAGCAAACAATGAAAGAACAAGACTTACCATGAGGCTGAAACCTGTGACTCCGGCAAACGAAGTAGCCATGGCAGCACTTGAAAGAGAGAGCTCTCCGAGACGGCCTTCGAACATAACAGAAATCATCTGTAAACTGTACTGCAAGAAACCAACTACAATCAGAGGACCAGCCAACTGCAATTGCTCTTTCAGCTCAGCAATCTTCTCTGGCAAATCATACTCAATACCCTTTTCAGGGCTTGGAATCAGAGGAGATCCAAGAAGAGTTTTGGAGTCTTCTTGAATCATCTCCCTTGTTGATCCTTGAATTCAAACGAAAATGGGGAAAAAGGACTCTCTTTATGCGAGAAGGGTGTGATACAATAATGTAAACAATTGCTTGGTATTCATATATATATATAGACATGCAAAATGCATGCATGCATGCCATTTGTTGTTACATAAACTTTTATATATGTACATCTCTCTCTATATGTGTGCATATTTTTCTATTTATATATACCTCCACTTGTTTGTATGCATAATTATATAACTGCTATGATATCCACATTTAGCAACAAAGTTGGCTACTAGTCCAATAAAATAGTGAAAACTTGACCAAAAGTATTAAACAACATGACATAGTTAAGCACACAGTCATGCATGCGTGTAATGCTCAATGCATATGCGGGAGCACAACGATATTTTACCCATCCAAAAAAAAACTACTTTCGTTGATGAGAAAGTATACAATATCTGGGGTATTGATTAAGTGGTATCCCTAGCAAATGTACAGTCATGTTTTTTCTTGAAAATTCTCCGTTTTTATATTATCAATGCAAATTAAGAATTTCTATGACTATCCATTCCCCAGAGTGATACGTTTAAGCATCCCGGGATATTGTATACTTAATTCCTCAATGTACATCTTCAATGAGTCTTTATAATCATCATCTACATGCCACAAATGGACCATTGCATTATACAAGAATAACACGTGTAGTGCAATATGAGAGTGGCATTGTGTGCAGTAAAGGAGTCAGGCATGCTTTAAAAAAATGTAAATATGATGAGAATATTAAAAAACATAATGTAAAAGCAATTCATAGCATAAGTGCTATGAGCATGAGTTTTGAAAATCTGTTTTGCTTCTCAATGCTTGCAGTATACAAGAATAACATGTGTTTAGAAAATGAACACATTACCCAGAAATTGACATTGATAACCAAGATTTTACTTCACATTAGGACTTAACGTTAGTTCAAATGTTATGCATTGCATAATTTGGATTGAGTTTGATCTTTAGTCAACTTCTTTATGAATATTTTTTTTCATCATTCAAATTTGTGTATTCTAGGTTTTAAACAATCACATAAATCTCATTCAAGGTTATGTATATATAATGTATAAACGTGGAACGTACCAACAAATACCTTTTTTCTCACCTACTACATATTTAGTCAATCTCTTCATGATATAACAAATTAAAAATGATTTTCTCACTAATATAATGTATTAATGTGAATAGCACCAACCAATATCTTTTCGACAATCATAATTCTCTACAAAAAATGCAGTCATGCATAAAACGCAGTAAGCATTCACATTAATTGTCAACGATTGAATGAATATTTTTGGTACTCAGCATTTCTAATTCAAACCCCAGGATTGAATTATTTGGATGAGAATAAAAAATTGAAACAATAAAGAAAAGTAAACTGGTATTAACCAAGGTGACTTTCACTTCATCGCCAACCATCTTGAACCAAGGATTTCCAGCCTCTAAAAGGTCCAACAGGACCAACACCGCCATCAACAAAAATATACAGTACATACATACATACATACATACATATATACACACACACACACACATATATATATATATAGTTTGGCTGCCTTAACCCGATATAAAATCTCAATACTAAAACAAAGAAAATGTATCATCTCACCAGCTTCCAATTGACCAAAAAACTATGGCCTACTTGAGGTACAAAATTCATGTTCACCGTAATCACAGCTAGCCTTGAATCTTTAGGCAGAACCCAACGTGCATGATAATGAAGGACTTTCATTATATGCTTTACTGAACTGCACAACATACCATTTCAAAATCCTAAACCGGTAGTAGTATTGAACATTGACGAACCAGATCAACCTAATGAAGGTAAAACACAATCGGATGGACCAGTACGTGCACGAAGCAAAGTCGCACAGCACCTGATACACGCAAGAAACCTCCCATTCAGGCTTTATTTTGAACATTGCTACTGGTCAGAAAGGAACGGTAACAATAAAACCACCACCAAATCACATGAGATCAAAAGGAGACCGTAAAAAAAGGTCTGATTCCAAAATTTGGAGCAATTCTTTTTATAAAATGTACAACTATAAGCATCCTGCTTACACTACCAAGGTTATGTATGGAAAGAAAACAACACTGCACGATTCTTTGGCTGTTTATTTTCCTGTATAACTTATGAACATTATCCAGAATTCTGGAAAGAACGACGAAAAAATTTCTGATTGTTGTCCTAAAAGCTGAACTTCATACATAGACTATAAAGGAATGTGAACGTGTCCAATTACCCGAGGCAATGAACAATTTCTTCAATCTTCATCAGCTATGCATGCCATTGAAAGGAAGTCGATTCTCAGAAAAACCAATGGGCAGAAAATGAAATCATAGCTGCTGATTAAGATAAGGGTCTACAGAAGATTTTCCAACTGTTCCTAGATACCCAGAAACGCCTGAAACAAGAGTCTTCAACCATGAGGTGCTTCGAGTTAAGTAATTGGTCTGCATCTGCTGCTCACTTACTTCAAGCATACTCTTCTGTTCTTCCTCTAACAATATGTCAAGCCACCTCTTAGCCATAAAAACCTTGACAGCTTCAACCCCTTCAGTCACAACTTCGTTTGGAGGAATCACAAGAGGATTCTGCTCCAAGTTAAGCTTGTTCAGATTGTCAAGCCGACCAAATGTATCAGGAAGAGCGTGGATCTGGTTGTTGCTGAGATCAAGCTCTTTGAGGTTGGTTAAGTTACCAATTGTATCTGGAAGTTCAGTTAGGTCGCTGAAATTACTGCTCAGATTCAGGACCTCGAGATTTGTCAATCTTCCAATCGCAAGTGGAAGGCCACGGAGCTCATTGAAGTGCACATCCAGAAGGCGCAAAGACCTCATTCCACCAATAGAAGTGGGAAGAGAACGGATCTTGTTCAGATGGATTGAAAGCCTTCTCAGATTCCCCAGTTCATAACCAATGTTTGTTGGCAAATATGTCAGTCTATTGAAGCTCGCATCCAGTTCCACCAATGACCTGGAATAATCAAGATTCAAATAAACTCGATAAACATATGAAGGAGAAAAGAATTAATAGTTGGTTTTGCGATTAATAAGGTCGACCTGCAATAACAAATACTGTCAGGCAAGACAGTTAGCTTGTTTCCAGATACATCTAGGATCTTTAAATTAAGCAACAGCCCGATGGAATCTGGCAATGACTCCAAAAGGTTTGATGAAAGATTAAGCTCCTCAAGGTTTTCCAGTCCTGAAATTGAATCAGGAATGACCTGTTTCACTCACACAGATAATCGATATATCAGGAACAGAGTAGAAACAAACAAACAAACAAACAAACAAACAAAAAGAAGCCCATCAACTAATACTTAGCCGAATCATAAAAAAGCCAATAAAATCAACATTTCATATTTCTTCTAATTTAAGCATGTCATCAACAGATCTATGCATTTGCACAACGTCCTCACAAGGAAAACAAAAAGTTTCAGACAGCAAAGCCTTGAGGTAGGGTTACAGAACCTTTTTCTACATAATTTTTGAGCTCATAAGTCCACTAGAAACAAATTAATACGAAAATAATATGCACACCATTTTGCATCCTCCACTAGAATCAGCTATACATGCAAAGGACACATCAAATTGATCTAGGGTCACAAGACTCACAACAGCTAAATAAAATTTACCATTTTCGACAGAAAAGCGATCCTATTTGCTTCACTAAAAGTATGGCAACGAAAGTATACTCAAAACTTAACACAACGACCTCAACATCACTATAGCAGTATAGATAATTGGGCTAGGGCCATACTGAAGATAATTTATAGCAAGAAAAAAAAACAAGTTAACAACCAGACAATTTTAGTACTCATTAAATAAACACACACCAGGGCTATCATAAAATGCTAAAACCAAGCAACTTATTAACTGAATCAGAATGAGAAACTCAAAAGCTTTCCTTCATACAATGTTAAATTTTGGGGAAAAGAACACTGATCTCCCCTCTGGTTAAGTGAAAATAATACGACCTCTCTTGTGTTTTCACCTTTTCATAAATGACAATGGCCTCTCTTGAGAGGTTATGATTTTTTTTTTTTTTTCTTTTTCCAGATAAGTCTCTTGAGAGTTATGATTTGGTAACAGATTTTCCCTTCAATTTAATGGTCAACACTGGTCATCGTCAATTTTTGCTTATGTTGACGCAAATGAAAATTTTAGAATACCAACTTCATCCTTAGAATCAGCATAAAGATAGTGGAGATTTATACGGGTAAAATAGTAAATTTCTTTAAAGGTGAGGGTCAAGTAGTAAATTTACAACCTTGGTCAACATCGTTTAAGTATGTGATTTGACATGGAAGGTCATTGTAATATTTAAGAACACGGGAAAGATCTTTATATTTTCAGTTAACTCGAGGGGATGTTGCAATATTTCATATGGATAGTCAAAAAGAACATGTGCAAAGATGGTTTGGACATGTAAAAAAGACATATAAATGCACCAGTTAGAAACAATGACACAATCCACATTGAGCGTAATAGTAGGGGAAGAGGAAGGCCAAAGTTATACGTGGTTTAGAGTTAGTAAAGAAGGATATGCTTGCTTGTGGTTTGACTGAGGCTACGGCCTTAGATAGAGTGGAATGGAAACATAGGATTCATACAGCTGACCACAAGTGGGTGGGAAAAAGGCTTCTTCTTGTTGTTGTTGTATAGTCAAAAGAAGATCAGCAACCAAAGTTTGTCAATTGGCAAAACTAATTATTTGAAACACAAAAGCACAAGCACATCAGTGGCTTTTTTGGAAACACAAGAAGAGTAGACAATTGTGGCGACAAATTGCTTTCTAGATACCAACGAAACTAATTGATGAGCAAATGGCATGAACACGATAGAGAAGGTGTGGTATACGTGAAGCTTCTCTAGCTGAATAGATTAATTTATTTGTCATGGCAAGCAAAGAACCAATGGTGATCCTCATTCCCTCTTTTCTTTTCTTTCAAAAAATAACAAGAACACAACTTGCAAAAATAAACAAGGGATATAATTTGGTGGGGCTTTACAAAAGAACGACTTCCTTTAAAAGTTATAAAGATTAGTCAGGATATATATAATGAGACAAAGACTAGAGTTCTTACCATATGTAGAGAAAGTAATGATTTTTCTACAAAAGTTATATGACACCAAGATCAGTGTGAAGCCCATCTATTCACAAAAGTATATTTGGAATATTTAGAATCAAATTGCAATAAATCCCTTGTATTATCAAAAAGTTTCAAAATACCCCTCTACTAGTATTTTATTGTATTTTCTTTTTCCAACAAATACCTTCAATTTACCAAAAGTCACAAATATCTGCATTAGTCAAATGCTGAAATTATGGTGTTAAAATGGTCAACTGTAACACACTTGACACAAGTTTCTTTTCAAATTCGTCACTAATTTAAAGACAATATTTACCCAGCAATACTTAGGTCAACAATCATCTCATTGCTAATGTTGAACAATAACAAATGAACATATCATCTTTAATTATAAAATTTTAAAAAATCAACGTATAATATTGGTAAATATGTATACTCTATCATTTTTAATTTGGTAATTAAAGATATATCCCAATCATTTTTTATTTGATTCTAAATATTCCAAATATACTTTTGTAAATAGATGGGCTTCACACTGATCTTGGTGTCATATAACTTTTGTATAAAAATCATTACTTTCTCTACATATGGTAAGAACTAGTCATTGTCTCATTATATATATCCTGAATAATCTTTATAAGTTTTAAAGGAAGTCGTTCTTTTGTAAAGCCCCACCAAATTATATCCCTTGTTTATTTTTGCAAGTTTTGCGTTCTAGTTATTTTTTGAAAGAAAAGAAAAAAGGGAATGAGGATCACCATTGGTTCTTTGCTTGCCATGAAAAATAAATTAATCTATCCAGCTAGAGAAGCTTCACATATACCACACCTTCTCTATCGTGTTCATGCCATTTGCTCATCAATTAGTTTCATTGGTACCTAGAAAGCAATTCTGTCGCCACAATTGTCTACTCTTCTAACAGGATGGAGACAATCTAGTTGCATTCAATATGATATAAAAAAAATTCAAATAATTAAAAGAATTTTTTTTTTATAGGATGGCTAGCAATCTTATCTGTAGCAGAGTGCTGGACCTTAAAAAATTTTAAGAAATAAATGCATTCATGCAGCTAAAATGAGAATGTTGAAATGAATTATAGGGGTGATTAGGAAAGACGGGATTAATAATAAACATGTGAGAGATAATAGGAGTAAGGCCAAGTGTTACAGAACAAGCGAAAGCATATTCAGGTAGTACAAAAAGAAAATTGTGGAAAGAAATAAGGGAAAAAACGATGAACATTATTTTTGTCGCATACGAATTAGAATTGAAGAATTCCACACATGCAGCTTAGCAACTATTGAGAACCACCTAAACATGCAGCCATGGTTTGTCAAACCCAATTATAGATTTAGAATTTGAAGGGACATTAAGGTCATGTTGTATACATGGTTGACGCAGAAACAGTGTAATGGACACGAGGTTGTATTAGGCGCAACATAATGGAATCGATTATTGCAATGGTAAAAATAAAATTTGATCTGCATTCTACTTATCAAAAAAAAAAAAAAAAAATTATCTGCTTACTATCGGATGTGCTGACTCGACTGAGTCCAAATGAACTCGGAAGAGACTCAGCCGAGCCCCAAGGGACTCGACCGAGTCTCATGTGATTCCAATTACTACCAAAACATCGGTGGGGCTCGGGCTCGGGCTCGAACTCAGTCAAGTCCATAATGCCTCAGCCAAATCACAAAGACTAGGCTGATACAAAGAACTATGACTTTGACTGCATGATTAAATGATCCTACTATTCTAATCCAGCACAATTTCACTTTGTATGATGACAGTAAAGCAAGTTCTCTTTTCTAGATAAGAGTCTTGTAGCATGAATTGAAGCCAAACTATGCATTCTACCCTACATACGCAATCCTGTAAACTGTCCTAAGTTCACTCTCTCTTTTATTACCTGCCTCTTACAGTTATCTAAAACCCCAAATCATTGCATAATGAGTAAATACAAATTCGTCTTACTCAAGATGCAAGCTTCTTCACAAAAACATAGACTAGTACTTGAACTCAAAAATGGACGGTCGGGAAATCTAATACCCTCTAGAAAGTAAAATGCACATTTGCTTTGCAAAATTATAATTAACAAGTGTGTCCAAAAAGAAAGTCTAACATGCCTAAATTTTCACTCCACCCCGACAAACGCATAATCCAGCATAATCCAGCAATAAGTTTATTATCTCTTTCTCCCACTCAGCATTTTATATGCATACAACCCTTGAACGATCAAACCCCAATTCCACATTATCCAGGACAATTAGGATTTCCTTCACTGATTAAAGAAATCAACTTCTTTAACAGGGTAATAAATATCAGGGCAGTCCAGCACTTATTGGTAGTTACATTGACTAAATTTTATCAATGAAAGAAAGCATAGAAACATAAGTAGGAAAACAATTTGTTTTGACAGCATGAAACAGGTAGTTTAGAAAACAACACTCTCCACCAGACAACTAGAGGAAACTCTATCAATGATACAAATTCAATGTCATATATGAAGTTATTCCATTTCTAACTTCTCGAAGTGATTTACTTATCAAAAATAAATAAAATTCAAAGTGATTCCATTTCTAAATTCAAGAGTAGAGAGAGATAATTAGGCTAACCTCAAGCAGATTAGACGACAGATTGAACATGACCAATTGTCGAATATGTCCAAATGCCTCGGGAAGAATTCGCAACCGCCTACCGGACAGATCAATCCTCTCTATCCCCTTCCCGGACGCCTCCTGCAAAATCCCAACCACTTCCTCATTCATCTCCTCCGCCACCGGCATATCCTCTGCAACCCCATTGCCGCCCGCCGCGGCCGACTCATAAATCTTCACCAACTTCTCCTCGGCGTCATTCAACAGCTTCTCGTACGCGTCGTGCATTTCGTCCAGCTGAATCACCGCGTTGTACATCTGTTTCTCTCTCTCCGCCGCTTGCCGGACCTCCTTCTCCTTGTCCGCCAAGTGCGACCGCCACCCAAGGCGGTCAACCTCCGCCGGACGCGGCGACAGCACGATCCCTTCCAGCTGCTTGGAGAGACTCGACTCGATCTGAGCAAGCTTGGCCCTGGCAGTGTCGACGGTCTCGTGGTCGGGTCGGTCACCCAGGGTTTGGAGGACGGATCGGGTCTGGGCAACTTCGGAGACGGCGAATCGCATGGAGGCGATGACTTTGGGGTCGGAGAGGTGGGGCATCTGCGCCGTCAGTTCGAATGACGGTGAAGTCGAAGTGGAAGCATCGGACGGTGGTGGCGGCCGTTCGACGTCAAATTCATTGGCGGAGTGTTTGGGTCCGATACTGGGGAGTTTGGACAAGACGTAGGAGAGAATTGGAAAGGTCTTAGGGTTTGGATCCATCGGAATGCCCTCTAGGGAGAGATGGAGAAGGTTTAACAAGAATTTGGACTCTGGCGTCTATATAGAGAGAGAGTGTATTGAAGCTAACGAATTGAGAGAGTAGTCGTGGAGTGTCCAACACTGTGGAGATAATGTGTTTGGATAAGCATGTAACGGAGAAAGAGTCGCGAGGAAATATAGATAAGGAATGAGTAATGAAAAAGAAGGGGCAAGAAAAATGTATTGAGAATGTGTTTGTTTCAAAGGAAACGGATTGAGTTTTATCAGTTTGGTTGACGGAATTTTTTGGGGCTGTTTGGTTTTGTTTTTAATAACACTTTTTTATTTTAAAAAAAAATTGAAAATGTAAAATGCGCAATACTGTGGGCAATGTGTTTGGATAAGCACGCGACGGAGAAAGAGAGGGGGGACTTGTTGCCTTGTTGGAAGAAAAGAAAAGAGGAAAAAGACGGAAACCGGAATGAAGAAAATAAAACAAGGTATGTGTTTGGTTCAACATTTAATAGTGATGCCGGAATGCAGATAGTCCAGTGAGGAAATGAAAGTGATTCACAAGGAATATCCCAGTGCTTCAATTGTTGGGTGACCCTCAAACCGTCATTCAAACAAATTTCTTTTAACATTTTTTTTAATTATTAATTCTCAAAAAATAAATATCTGTTCTCACAAAAGAACCTAACTCTATAAATGATTTTGGTGATATGGAGAAG
>JAOTQH010048551.1:0-17446 GCA_025631255.1 Cornus kousa | reverse complement strand
GTCAATTTTTAAAGGAACAGGTTGGAAATGACTAGAATGATGATTTTTACAATTTTAAAGGAGTGTGTTTAGTGTACATGTAAAAAAATGACAGTTCCGAAAATAGATAAGTTACCAACACATTCCGTGAAGGAAATTGCATTGATTAACATCCAAAAGGTCGTAGAGATATCGTGAGAACCATCTTTTGCATGTAGAAAGTTCATTATTGTAACCGTTTGACAAGAATGTCATTTCACTATAATGAACATACTTGTCGGTATTGTGTCTGATTTTAATACAAATATGGATGAATAAGCACACAAAAAGAAACATAAAGAGGTTTTGCATAGAATTAAACCTAATAGATTACTACGTGGTTTTTTTACATATGTAGGCCAAGGATGATCATTTATATGGTCTTTGTTTTTTGAGGTGTGTAATTTTTTGAACCCGTTCCATCGTACACCTATTTACCTCTTTCGTAGAGATGAGGGTTTCAACACATAAACATCCATCGGTTATACAAACAAAAAGAGAAAAATAAAAACAATATAAGAAAAATGAGGAAGTTAAGGTTTAGAAGACTTTTTTATCCCTTTTTTGCTTCGATACCTTCTTTGTAATGGATTTCTTGCTTTTCTTCAAGACACCATCTTCTTTATAGTGCTTGTAAGCTTAAGATCAGAGGTTAAGGATCTTCTCTATTAGTGTAAAAAGAGGAAAAGAAGAAGAAATTGGTGTAGAGAATGTAAAGAAGTGTAGAGAGGTGAAGAAATGTATAAGTGTATGTATATGGGTAGAAAGAAAGAGGTGGAGAGTGTGTAGAAAGAAAGTAAGGTGTATGAATATATGACCTTATGGGGGATTGCGTGTGTATGAATTGTGAAGAGAACGGCTTTATTTATAGAGTGAAGTAAAATAACCTCAAAATTCTTGGGGGCAAGCAATGATTAAGGGCTGAAAATGATTATTGGAAAGCAAAAAGAGGTGTACGATTGTGATTCAATTTTTTCCAAAAGTAAGGGGTGGCACGTGTCAACATGCGCCACTTTCGAATTCTGCATTTTGGTTAATTACAATGTTTGTCACACCCTAAAATTTTAAATAAAAGAATCCCTTGTCCCGCATATAAAATCTGGAGTATAACTTATATTTATCCTCAACAACCATCCATATTTAATATATCTACGATGAATCTACATCATTCAATTTTTTTACAAAAGTGTCTGATAAACATAGGGGTGGCAATTCGTGTTCGCGGGTTGTAATCGTGTCGTGTCAACTTAAGGGTATTATACTAAACAACTCAACCCGAACACGACTCGTTTAATAATAGTGTCAGGAACTCTCGACACTAACACGACCTGTTTATTAAACGGGTTACACGTGTAACCCGTTTAATGACCTATTTACAAAATAATAATAATAATAATAATAATAAATTATATTATTTAAATTATTAATAATACTCAATAAAATAATAAATACTAAAAAAAATGTAAGTTTTAATCAATCAAATTACTAAATAGTTTATAGTTTACAAAATATTAAATTATAAGACACATGTTTATATAGTAATTTTACGACATATATAGTTAAACGTGTATAAACGGGTTACACGAGTTGAATCCCTTAACCCAAACACGACACGATTAACTAAATGGGTTAATTGTGTCAACCCGTTTATGACCCGAACTCATTTAAGATCAATCCAAACCCATTTAACTCGTATCGTGTTCGAGTCGTATTGGCGGGTCATGTCAACTTTTGCCACCCCTAGCATTTTCCAACAAAATGTGATAGTTTAGGGGGTATTACGCACAAAATGTACTTCAAGGGGGTTATTTGCAAATTCAAACATAGTTCAAGGGTTTTAAAAATTATTTCGACACATAAAGGACTCAAGAGCAATTACTCATAGTTTCTAACCAGCTTGCATTCTTCAGTCTTTACTATATGATAGTGCATTGTATATTCTTTTGTTTCTAAATCATTTACTTATCTTTAAAAGGAAATAGAATAGCATAAATGTTCCTTATTCTGAATAGCTATTAGTCCTCTAATATTTTATTTAAAGAAATGCAGACAACTCAAAGGCATTGGGCTTGAAGCCCAGACCAGTCATTACTAGTGCAATTTCTTACTGTCATTTAAAATTTTCATCAACAAAAAATTACACAAAATGAACTAACCCACTTACCTTTTCAAAGGGCCCATGGTGCATCAAAGCAAATGGAGGGCGATACAAAGAAGCCAGATTATCTCTAGAATTATCCACTGCAGATGTGGCACCTTGCTCAGATTCCCAAATCCCAGGACGTTTCATTTCCTCATTAAAATTGCGGAAGGGAACTACTGAATGAGCTTCATGTGACGGATATCCCATTCTTGATGCTCTGGATTAAAGAACAAAAAATAATAAAAAAAGAAATTTCTCCTTTTAGGAGCAAAATAATAAAAAATTAGATCCAAAACACAATAGATTAAAAGTGAGAGAGAGAGAGAGAGAACATCCGTTCAAGTTATGCTGCCTCCAACAATGTGATACATGCAGACTCACCAAAAATGAGTTTCGGTTACATTTGGTAGGTCATAGGTGAGAATGGAATGAAATCAAATGGAATGCTCTTATTTCCATTCCTTTGTTTGGTAAGTAATTTTAAAGTAGGAATGATCATTTCTGACCATTCCCAAAGAATGGTCACTCTCACAATATCATTCCACTTCCCAACAAAAGGAATGGCCATCCCATTCCCACTTAAAAAGTTCGGAGTAAAAATGATATTAAAAAAACCCTCTTCTTCAACATTATTGTCCTGAAGGTTTCATTCCACTTCCCAACAAAAGGAATGGCCATTCCATTCCCACTTAAAAGTACGGAGTAAAAATGATATTAAAAAAATCCTCTTCTTCAACATTATGGTCCTGAAGCTTTTCTCCTCACAAACTCAAGTCCATCACTGTTGCATCTGAAATCAGCCGATCAGCGACAAAGCACTGTCATCAGTCATTGATAGCGTTCGGACTTTGGCGTCAAAGCACTGTCCAAAATCGGCTGCTATTCCAGATTGGGGCTTCATTCTCTCTCCTCTGTCTTTCTCTTTCTCGTTGCAACAGACCTTATACTAGCATTTTGAGCTCCAATCGATGAGAGAGAGAGAGGTTCAATAAAAGGTAAATATTGTTGATTCTCTCTCTGAATTGTTCGTTGTGGGGCTCAGATTGGAAGATTCACAGGGAACTCTTCACTGAGAAACGAGAAACATAATAAGTAGCTACGTCTCAGATTAAATTTCCAAGACGATGAGAGAGAGAGAGGCTCAAAAAAATGTAACTGCTGTTGATTCTCTCCTCAGTTTCCAAATATACGTCAAGTTTGGAATGGTTTGCAATTATTACCACAAGATTGGGAAGATAAAAGAAGAGAGAAAATATGTGTATATATAGATATATATTTGGTTGAATAATTTTCTTTTGAACCCGTCTATAACCAAATAGTAGAATGGGAATGATCATTCCAATCCCACCTCATTTTATTCCTCCGTACCAAAGAAAACCTTACACTCAAGTCAATGAGAAATGAGCAAATTGATTAGACACATTGTAGGCAGAACCTAAACCAAAGAAACAGAAGACAACAATTTGAGTAAAGAAAGAATAATAAGAAGAGATCTTTTTTCTATTGCAATTAAATTCTTTCTTCTTCTTCTTTTTTCAGCGTTTGTTCCCACTACTACAATTATATATAAGCACACAAATATAAATCCAATTAGAAGAAAGGGAGAAAATGATAATAAGTTTATTAAAACAAATTGGACATGACAAATATCAGCAGAGGAGGAAATGATCTGGACAAAGGTTGCTCAACTAGTTCCCACAGAACCATAAACATAAGGAAAAAAAATATAATATAAGATTGGATCAGAGAAGTGCACAGAGAGGAAGTGGAAGTGACAATGAATTATCAAAAACAATTAAGACAAAGTCACCTTGGGTTTCATCTCATGGGTGTCAATAACAGAATAAACAAATTCTATTTTTTCCCTAGCAATAACAAAAGAGCCATACGGCATCTACACATGCACAGCACAACCAAACAAAACAACCCTACACACAAAAACATAAAAAAGACAACATACAACGCTAGCAGAAGATATTGGAACAAAGATTCCACTTCAACACAAGCATTTTAAGGCCCAACCAAAAAAATTACCCATAAGCACCTGGTAAGACTTAAATGCAAGCCACAAAGATGGACTTATAACCGCACCGAATTGAACCTCAATGCCATCAAACATACCCACCATTAAATGGGCTAAGGTACAACCAACAAGGCCCAAATGGTTCTGCACACTCCAACAGCCGTGAGGAGCTTCGCCCAGGCCCATGTTATCTTTCTCATCGTGGGAAACACGCAAAGAAAACCCAACAAGTATGAGGCCAGATGAAAGGACAGATGGACAGTCCACAACAAAGACAATAAAGGGATTCTGACGAAAACCTAATCCCACATCCACAAAAGCTATGGGCACCACAAAAACAACTGTGTGGGCACCTCTAACTTTGTGAGGTGGAAACAAGTGAAGCCACCTCATAGGGCCCACTACTGCAATATAGAGCCATAAAGTAACGTGTCCACCACGCTAAGGCAACCAAACCATCATTATGTTGGACTTTTGAGTGTTGTTCTGACAGACAATAATAGGGCGTCCTTTACGAGAATGACCCAAGAACGCCGGCAACCAAGAAGGGCCCAGAACGCCGGCAACCGAGGAGTACGAAGACTTGATTTCGCCAAGCAATCCTTAAACTTTGAAGCCGGCACAACAGAAAACCCACCACGGTGCCCCGAGCCAGCCACCAAAATACTGTTGATAGTCCGATGCCCCGCTGGACCATAATCGGACTGGGTAGACAACCACAGACCAGAAGTGATGCCGTCTAGCACCACCAAGGAATCAATTGATGAAGTACTGCAGTGATTAGGCATGGCCAGGGGTGAAAGTGAAACTGACGGACTATCGCTGTGCCAAAAGGGAAAAATCAAACCCGCCGAGGTGATAGAACAGTTGAAATATAAAAGCGGGACGAGCTCACCAATTTTAAGAAAACTTGTAGGTTGATCAGTACCAGGATCAAAAGGAAACTTAGTATGGCCCTCCTCCAAAGGATTGCCAACACCCCAAAATCCATGAAGGAGCAGCATGAACGCAACCATTCCCAGCCCACAATATTGCACAACGAGGGCCGGAGAATCACAAAGAGCAACTGAGTAAAAGGAAGCCATCCCAAAACAATGAACCATAGGGCAGAAAACGGAAAGCTCTGATCAACAGAGAATCTCAAAAGAGAGGAAAACCTCTACCGAGAGAGGGTTCTTTTAATATATATTGATGCCTTATTTCCTTCAGGCCTTCTTGTTCAGAACACCTATGTTGGAGGAAAGTACCTCGAAGTGTGGTTGTCGGATAGAGATTGGATTCTAGTCGTTATTACTGTTATAATGACTGGCTCCTTGCTAGGGCTCAATGGAAATAGGTCTTTGTGGTCTAATTCTTGACCTTGTTTTGGGCCAATGGACTGCTTGTAATCTTTTATAGGGATGCTCTTTGAAGCTAACCTAGCTGGGCCTACTTAGGCCCATTTTGTAATTACCTTATTCATTTACTGAGGACTTTGATTAATTACAAGGCTAGAAGAGAAGCTTGGGAATCTTAGGTAACCAAGAGTGCTAACGGATCTTAGGGGTGGTAATTTATATGATCCTCCCCTTGCACTTGGTCAAATCTCTTGGAATGTGTGTTTTGTTTAGTAAGCCCACTGTCACGGACTTGGACCTTTCTAAGCTCACGTGCGGCCTTGGACACTTTCAGCATGGAGCAGTACTTTGAGGCTACGGGCATGACGGGTGAGACCATCAAGATACGCACGGCGACCCTCTACGTCACGGACCATGCCATACTTTGGTGGAGGAAAAAGTATGGTGACATGAGCAAAGGTACGGTCTCTATTGATAGTTGGGCTGATTTCACACGAGAAATTAAGAAGCATTTCTATCCTGAGAATGCCGAGGATGAAGCCAGGAGCAGACTCCGAAGGCTAAACATGTCATCGTCTGCTGGGCATCTACGTGGCGCATGCATGGCATAGCCTCTTGGTTGCGGGGCGTGACACCAAGCTCGGAATTTTGAAATAAAGATGTTTAAAAGGATTAAGGATGAATAAATGCTGCGCTTCCTATAGATTTTGAAAACATTTTCAAGAGCCAGATGAAGTAGGGAATTTTATAAGGAAGTGGAGAAAAGATGAAACTAAAGAGAGATCTTGAGAATCTTCTATTTAAGGACGAAGTGAGTTGGAGGGCAAAACTCTAAGCTCAAATTGGTTAAGAAAGAAGATTTTAAATCAAAGTTGTTCTACAAGGTAGCAAATGAGACGTATAAAAAGAATATTAGTAAGTCTTTGAAGGTGACCTTATTGGTTACAAAATTGTCAGGTTTTTTTTTGGTGCAATGGTAAAAGCATGCGCCCAAATGACATAGGTTAGAAACTGACCAGTCACTTTATACAAAATGATGTCACAGGTTAGCTTTGTCTTTAATCTTCCCTTTCCAACAACCTACATAAGTGGGAAATGCATTGGATAATGGCATTTTCAAATTATTTTCTAGGGCAATTGAACAGAATCCTAAATTGTATTTAAAATGGACATAGATAAATAGCTAAATTAAGATGGTTTTACAATGGCAATGACTCAAGCTTGTTCAGAAACCTTGCCTTCTTGTTATGTGGAACAAATCCCATTTACCTCAAGATTGTGGAGGTTTTTTACATACCAAAACTCTGCGCCATTTACTGATTAAAAGCAAGTACAATTTGGGGGGAAAAATAAAAAAAAAATTGGTTGGGATGGTAATCAAAAGGAAACTTACTTCTGTCTTTGGGAAACTATTTCCAAGGTGTTCCCAGATTTCACTACTGTACGAGATCCATCAACAGTTTTGAAGGATCAAAGGTGTGATTTTTGGTCGGATTTGTGCCTTGGATACCATATCTTCACTCTTTTCAACTTCTCACAGGAACTTCCAACCTTCTCCGTTTGGATAAGGTCTAGTCCAGAAAAGAAATGTTGACATATGGAACTAGTGGCTTATTCTCTTGGAATATAAGGTCGAACATTTTTTTTCTCCTTTCCCACTACCAAGGTAACTTGGAAGGCAAAGCACTCTCTTGAAATGAAGGCTTTAATTTGTTGGTCATTTGCAAATGAGAAAGTTAATACTAAAGATATGATCCAGTCTAGAAAGCCTAATAAAGCCCCGAACCTAATACTTTTGTTTTACGCAAATCTAACAATGGAACTCCAGCATCATTTTATTTGCACCCCTTCCACTATTACTATCCCGCACAGAATTTCGACATGGTAAGCATTTCTTGGATATTTCTAGTAAACAATCACTACTTACTTGAGGCTTCTTTTGGGGTGCCATAATGGCTTCATTTGGGTGGACCATACAAAGAAACTGTAGAATTTTTAAGATAATGTACATTCTAGAACATTTAAGAAAAAGCAAATTTTAGATCTTTTAAGAAAGAACTCTTTGGAGGAGATTTGGTAGAGAATCCAATTTCTCGCTTCCCTTGAGGCTACAACCTTATCGATTCAAAGGTGTTTTTTTGGCTATGATTTCTAATGATTGATTAGCCATGAGGGCCCCTACCAAGTAAAGACCTCTCTTGAGGTAGTAAGGTAGTTGCCACATCAAGGCAAAATTAAGCTCAAAAGTTGTTCTTTTAGTAATGCATATCAATCAGTAGAGGTATTTTTAAAGACGAGGCCTAGAATATTTTTCTACGCTTTCTTCTGTGAGGTGTGCCCCACTATCTTTCTTCGCTAGCATAGCCCTCAGGTTCATCTGATTCATATTCCTTGGAAACTAACCACCACGCTAGGAATTAAGACAATAGGCTCCAGTGGCTGTTCGTTTAAGAAGATTTCTCCATTGGTACCCCGATCAGCCAGATGATTATTTAGTTCTATGGGTAAGATGCTTACCATTTCTGCCCTCCAAGGATTTGATCTTCCTTCTTGTATCATCATTTTTTTTCATAACAAGAAATCGAACTTCAGATCTGAAAAAGGAAGGGCAAGAACACATACCCATAAAATATTGCATCATCATAAAGAACCTCCCTTTTCACTGGTAAAGGTGGGCGTACTTCACTTCCATCATCTTGTCTAATATTTTCCCCCGTGTCCTTCTCAAGTTCACTGAATCAAGAATAGAAACCAATATTGAAAAAGATACCAAAAGAATAATAGTAAGAAGAGTTGTAACAAATGAGATTTTTTTTTTTTTTTTTTTTTTTTTGATAAGTATTTGTCGAAGAGCGCCCAAAAGGGGGATGCAGCCCAAAACTATAGCCTCAAGCTATCCACAAAAGACAAAAGAATCTCAATAGATTTACAATTGGAACCCTGAACCCAAAAAAGAAAAAGAAAAAAGAACTATAACAATGAGATATCAGTGTTGCTCTGACACCAACACACCTTAAACTTTGATCTGGCAGAGGTGTAAGGTCATTTTCTAATACAGGAGAGTATGAGGAGGATGTCACAGCCCCACCCTCATTTCCGACATAGAAAAGCTGAATAGCTTCTTCAAGCTTCCAACTTGTAGCCTGCACCCACAGGATTTTACCATCAAGTTCAACTTAGAGAGGGAGAGAGAGAGAGAGAATAGGATCTAATACAAACATTTGACAATAAATGTCAATCAAATTAGTTTCTAGAAACAATTTTTTTTATTATGCTAAAGACATCCAGATCAGCCAAAATTTCAATATTTATGGTTAAGATAGAAGACACCGAAGCTCATATAAGCAAGCTTAAGCAGCAGTTAAATGCATGTCAGATTAGGCGGACAATAGAATAATCTCTTAACTATAACAATTAATGTGTCTCTCTGTTCCATCTTTTAATAAATTTTTTCACCAATCTGAGTTGATTCATCAAAACATGAAAAGGATTACCTTGCAAACCTCGACCCAAGCCTTAGCCACAAACTCCCAACACCATTCATCAAACACCAGCCCTTTAGAAACTTAAAAGGTTTGGGCCCTGAGGGACAGTCAATAGAAGACGAGATCACAAAACCAAAGTGGTCAAATAAGGAAGCTGAAGACAATATTAACTTGGAGTTAGGGAATGAGTCCATCCAAAGAGAATTTGGAAGACCCCCTTTTCTAATCAACATTCATTATATTACTTAGTATTGGTACACTTGCTTGCTATCAATATTCACTTCTTGTTCCTGTCACCTTAAAGGACCGATCACAAGCACAACAGAACCATCTGCCACACATCTCTAACTCACAATCCCACCCCACAACCCCTCTGACTAGAAATTGCATTCCCCGCCAATCATGTATCAAAGAGGGAAAGAGATGGAGAGAGAGAAACCCCACAGCAAGCCAGCCAAATCCCTACTGACTAGACAATAGAACAAAAAATGCTTACCTCCCATTTTACACATTCCACACCAATCGACTATATATGGACTAACCCACACAGGTGGCAAATGTTTAAGAGATCTCCTGGGGCAGTTCAACTCACAGTGCCGAAAAACTGGATTTAAATAATAAATGTGGTTTGCAGGTACTTGCACATATTCAAAATTTACCTTGCAGTCTCGTGTACCAAAAATCACCAAGTTGGAAGGGTTACCCTTTCCAAAAACAAGACTATATGCTGACAACCATAGTTGCTAAAGACGCACCTACGCTCTGAAAAAGCCCCAGGCTCGTCAAGGCTCATCTAGAGCACCTCAACCTAGTACAAGCCGGGAGCCTTCAAACTCACAGTTTTTAATAGGCTTCAGGCTAAAGAAAAGGGTGCCTTCTATTTTTTAAACATTTTCTTTTCTATTTAATGATTATTAAATTGAAATGTTCTATATTATATTATAATCATATTGTTCAACTTTACAAAATAAAAAAATAAATAATAAATAAAAAAAATAAAAAAAAATCCTAAATTTATGGTTCACTACAACAATAATTGCATTTAGTTCTTGACTTTGAATATTTACATGAAATATGTTTAAAGTTTGCATGATTAAAGTTTTTCATTGTTCCAAATTTGTAATCACATTTTGGCTGATGCATATGCATTTGAAAATATTTATGAGCATTAATTTACCTGATCCTCTTAGTTGATATATAAAAAATTCCATTATTAGTTGTGTCACATATCTTGAATTGTTCCGATTGTTCATTGTACATTAAATTTTTTTTTTAAACTGTAAAAATTGAAGAGAGAAACAAAAAAAACAAGACAAGAATATAAGTGGTTCAGCCACTACAGCTTACATCCACGCAGCACACAAGGCCCAAAGGTCTCATCAACTTTATTATACTCTCTCTTAGTTTTTGTATCAATTATCACCTCTATTTATACGAGAAAGAATACAAACATGCGATAAAATACGATATAGGAAAGATTCCTAAAATCACTCCCATGATTCACTCATATCAATATTTTATCAATGAGTGATTTAAAGGCTTTAATCACTCCCTACATTCTCCAAATAAACATTTGAAATGGAAAAGATATACGTCCTTTTCTTTTCTTTTTTGATAAGTAAGGTTAGATTAGAAAGTGTTCAAACGGGGAATGCATCCCACAAAAATTCCAATTTATTTTATGTTAATTTAGCTAATTCATTGAATTGATATGTTAAAAAATCCTTTATTTGGATATTGACAAGTTTGTGTTGCATAATTGAATTATTCTTTATATACTTATAATTAATATGCATTATTACTATAATTAAAATGTATTACACCTTACTTTGATCTGGCTCACACCTTATATTGCGCATTTCGCTTGGGCTTCAGGATACCTTTGGAGCCTTAACAATTATGCTGACAACTCTTCTAAGGATTACCCAGACCCAAAATCTTCCAACAACCTTCAACCTAAATAGAAGGAAAAATAAAACCTTAGGAGCCTTAGTGCACCAAATCTCCTTCCATGGAACCTAGCCGACCCTCTACTCTAAGAACCCTATAGAAGGTCTCCGTAAGTCAACTCAACAAGGCCAAATGCCAGATATTATTATATTTTCTCTGCAGCCCCATGTTTACTAAATCAAATGCAATGATAGCAAGCAAAAGATGCTCACTTGATACTCCCTCTATTCCATATTAGATGTCCCTTTTGGGGAGTAGAACTTTTTAAGGTGACATGTAATTATTGCATTGTCCCTCTTTGAAAAATACTGAGTTACCCTTCCAAGTTTGAATATATAATATAATCACGTTCGAAATTTTTTAAAACTTTAAGGGTATTTAATGGGAAGATGTGAAAAAAGTTGTTTGAACTTTAGAAGTGGACAAGTATTTTGGGACAACCCAAAAAGGATAGATGGACAACTAAATTGGGACAGAGGGAGTATAAAAATAGCAAGCAAGATACTTGAGACCTTTGAGAGTATGTGGCATCTCCTCCATCAGCACCTATAAACTTTACATGTTTAGAGAAGCCTAAAATGATTGGTAACTCATGCATATCACGCATGCTATAAGAAGTTCAAAAATAGCAAACCAAAAGAAAGGAATTTTCCGAAGAAAAAAAATTTGATTGGGCCCCTTAGGATCTTTATTTTAGTTCTTGTGATTTGATTTCATTTATATTGGGCAGGAGACTCAAATTTAAAAATTTCAAAACACTAATTTTCCGTATCAAAGTCCATTTAGAAGTAAGAGAAAACCATCTGCATATATAAATCAATGTATTCTTCAATTCAGTAAATATCAGCATATTGAAGCTGTAATCATGAGTCATATTTGTTCAAATTATGTAATTAGATCTTTCTACATTATCTTTATTAGATCCAATTCTAATTGAGTTGAAGTCTTAAATTACTATTATAATTATAATGATGATGATAATCATAATTATTATCATTATATGCCAAGTAGATCTACTATAGAAATCATAGACTTAATAAGGCAATTAATATAAGAGTGTAGGAGTAAACAAACAGTTATACACATGGTTTTAGTAGACCTAGAGAAGGCATATAATAGAGTGCCAAGTGACATAATTTGGGAGGCTCAACAAAGATAACTAGTTGTTATAAAACTTATAAATCTTATTAAAGATATGTATGGTGAGACATTGACTAGAGTTCGTATTACATGAGGAGAAACTAGTAAATATTAAGTAGAAGTATTTGAAGGATCAGTGTTGAAGTTCATACCTGTTTGCAACAGTGTGAGAAGAAATAATCTAGTTACCCAGACTAAGGTACCGGTGTGTGTTTATGGGTCGGATTCATCATAATCCTCAATTATTGGATACGGAGACACGACTAAAAGCCAAAAATTGGAATCGAATACCTAGACACGTCACATATTTAAATAAATTCCATGTAATCTTTTTACTCATAAATATTTTATTTTCAATTATTTATTGGAAGTTAAAAGAGTTGTAGATGTCTGAATTTCTTCTTGTGAAAAGAGTTTTAAATGAATATGGTATCTTAAAAGATAAAGATTATTTTGCATACTAAGCGTCAAAGCGAACATCAAGCTTTTCAAAATTACACACTCTTTTAGCCTTTTATCTTTTAAATAAAGAAAGAGTTGTCATCAACTTCTCAAAAAAAAGTTGTCATTAATGTAGGTTGTAGAACTGTCACTGTAGAAGCCCAGGCTAAAAAACATATAAGCTGATGATTTATATAATATCATTTTCTTTCTCTTGATTTGGTGGAGTTGTCAAGTCTTCCCCTTTTGTTGGTTTGGAGATGTGGCAGCAACACAACCTTTCAATGAAACTAATCCAGAGGATGTGTGAAAATACTCAGCACGTGGAGAAGAAGCATCTTCAACTTCCTGAAAGGATTTCATTTTTTAACCAGAGAGCTTGCAAACAAGATGAATGGCGGCCAAACCTTCACAAGCATCAACCGATGTAAACGATCTGTGAGTTTTCTTCACTAGACATACCTGATAGATGCAAAGGAGTCCTGACCCATATCCCGTGTCCACATGTCGGTGTTCATATCATGTCATGTTAACACAGACACCTTGGCCTTCAATGGAGAGTCCGGGCAACATAGAAAATAACTAAAAAAATTAACGTTCTATGGTGAATGTTGTTTGCTGATGACACAGTTTTATTAGATGCATCTAGGGAAGACTTAACAATAAAGTTAGAAACGTGGAGAAAGACTTCGGAAGGAAAAGGCCTAAAATTTGTAAAATTAAAACAGAATATATGGAATGTAAATTTGATAACATAGCAAAAAATGACACATATCGATATTACAAATCAAGACGAAAAAGTTACTCAAAATAACTATATTTGTTATATAGGATCAATATTTCAAAAGATAAGGATATATATGGAGATTTAGCAAGTAGGACTGAAGCAGGATGGACAAAATAGAGGAAAGCTAGTTGTACTCTGTGAATATTAAATAAATCAAGAGGAAAATCCTATAGGATGATTATCAGTCCAGCTATTTTGCATGGAGAAGAGCGTTGAACATAGAAAAATAAATAAGAACACATTCCTGTAGCGGAAATGAGATGCTATGATAGTACTTATTTAAAATTAAAATTAAAAAAAAGACTAAAAGAGATAAGATTAGTAATGAACGAGTAGAGAAAAACTAGGAATAGCTCGCATTAATGATAAAATTAGAAAAAGCAGACTTGGATGAAATGCTCATATACAATGTCGATCCAAAGACTGTAACAGTTAGAAAAAGTAGACTTAGATGCTATGATAGAAGGTAAGCGACATAGAGGCCGACCAAAGCAAGGACAATGATCAGGTCTGCCATATATTCCAGCAACTTCAACTTTGAAATTCCTATGACTAAACACCCCGCCAACCTCAGACCCCTTCATGTCATACAGCCTAATCTTTTGTCCATGGATAAAATCCTAAATCTATAAACACTCCGTAACCTAAATTCACAAAATAATCATTTACAATTTTATACAAAACAAAATTCTGAACTTATTCTACAGTGCAGCCCACAATACTTCTTGTATTATAGGTTGTAGGTGAATATTTGTTGCACCCCTTGTACATCACATCAAGAAACATATAGACTCGTGAGGTGTATATTTTATTTGATAAGTAACTCATGAGTTGTATATATCTACCTTATCCCTATGGATGAGTATTAGTGTCTGGGTCCAGTTATGTAGAATTACAGGATGATGAAGATCCTCATCAGTTAAGCTTAAAAATGGCGATATAGGCACTGTCTCGGAGGTGAGGCTCGGTGGCTAAGATGAGAACAGAGGCAACCTAAGAGACAGAGAGTTACAGTGACAGATAAACAGATGGTCTGAAAGAATAAGAATAATCTCGAAATTATTGCTTCTTTTCCTCTCTTCAGCTGATGATGCAGAAGCTCTTCTGAGTAAAAAATGTGATAGGAACATAGGGTGCAGAGGACAGTTGAAGATAACAAGTCCACATGCAAGAACAATTTGAATATTCATAGATAAAGTAAAGTATAGTTCAAAATATGTGAGGATTGTGGCTCGGAGGTCATTTGATGTCAAGTCTTAAATGTAGCCATTGGCGTCAGAGTTGAGCACAGAGCACAAAACTCAATGAATCCCAAAATGATGCAATCGAATTATGAGGCACTATGTGGACTCTACTCCTGCCCATGCAGGCGTAACATGAGACATCTTCGATGAAATACGATAATGCAAAATTAAGTAGTGGAGACACAGTTCTTGTTATGGAAAACCAGCAATTTGAGTGGTAGATTAAGAGGTTTAGAAGATGGCTTCAGCCATCAGTGAGCTTAAAAAGGGGGGGAGGAATATTCATAAACCAAATGAACTGGTCGTAGGTTCGACTCCTACGTTACATGAAAAAATGGGATGGATTCTTTAGAAACTGTCGCCCAGTAGTGGTAAGGAGCTCCAAGTGTGGGAAAACCCAGCTCCGCCCCCCATGTATAGCGATCCCAAGGTTGAGTCACGTCGTGTACTAATCAAGGGAACAGCATGATTAGCCTGCTCTTGTCCCTACCTCATCAGCTAAATAATCAATCCAGGGTTTTTCCATAACACATATTTGTAAATGAGTTGATATTAATTACCCACAAAAAAAATAATAAAAGAAGTTGAATAGAGTGGGTATGGTTAGATTAGCCACACTTTTCAGTAGGTTATATATTTACTTATGCAGCTTTATTGATTGCCTTTCCATCATGTAAATCTGGTTAATTCTTTTCTTTTCTTCTTTTTCCTCATGTGTTTATGTTGTATTCGCGATAGTCTCCTTTGTTTTGATGGGGAGGATGTCCAAATTCGGGGGTCACAGTGTTTTATAAAACGTTCTTGGTCAAGTAGAAAAATGTGAATGAAAGATTAATAGGGTCCATATAAAAAACTACCCACATAAATTCAATCTTTCCATCAAAGGAAACAATCCATTCATAACACACAATCTAAGATAAAAGAAAAATGGTTAAAATTAGTCTCCAAAAAAAAAAAAAATTACTAGATAAATGTGTCAATAGTAATAACTTACAAGTACCCTCAGAAGTTCAATTTTTCCATCAAATAACACAATTCATTCACAACACACGGACTAAGCAAATACAGAGAAATGATTGAAGATAGCAGAAAGTAACGAGCTGGGTAAGGTGGGTCAATATTAAGAAGTACTTCCAAAAATTCAAACTTTCCATCAAATGATGCATTCCATCCAAATAAGATACATACTAAGCAAATAGAGATAAATGGTAGAAGGGTTGAAGCTTGTAACAAAAGAACAAGCTGATACAATGGGACGATATTAATAAGCTTAGTTATGTAAACTCCCCAATTCTCCCCAACACCCGTGTTGAGACAACACAACGTCACAGCATGTGTATGGACACTGAATTTTTACATATGATGAAAGAAGAATAAAAGCTTAAGTTTGATAGCAATGAAGTGTTTTCTACTCCTAAGATAGATAGAATCCCTTTTGTAACCATATCCAATTTACTTTAAACTATAATTGAATATAATTTTGAAAATAGGACGTGGCCACATACCCACAAGTGATACCCAACTTGTAGACGTTCTACAAACCAAGACCATGTAGTCAAAGATTTTAAATTCAATGATGCACAACTCATAGACACATACTCATAGTCTCACACACAATACATGCACCAGAGTCCTTCAAACATAGTTAATAAGTACCCACAAAAATTTAAAATTCCCATCAAATGATACATTCCATCCATATAAAAATACAGACTAAGCAAGTATATAGAAATGGTATTCACCCAAAAAAAAGTATATAGAAATGGTTTTCACCCAAAAAAAAGTACATAGAAATGGTTAAAAAATATGTTATTTGTTGTGTTATTGTTGGTTGTTTCATTATTGGATCTCCATGTCTGTTTGTTATTTGCTTCCACTGTTTGGAACAGAGGATACTTTTAGCCAACAATAAGTACCAAAAAAATTAATCTTTCCATCAGATGATACATTCCATCCCGTCAAGATTAACAGAGACTAAGTGAATATAGAGAAACGATTAAGTTTAGTAATAAAAAATAAAAATAAATTTCTCTATACGATGGGTTGGGTTAGATACCAGTAAGTACCCACAAAAATACGATACATTCCATTTTTGCCACACAGACTAAATGGTTGGAATTAGTGATATACAAACAAATTGGATAGAAGAAAAAGTAATAAAAGATTCAAACTGGTTAAATTTGAAGATCAACAAAGATACAAATAGAGAGACACCTGTAAGAACTGTCTGGCAGTATCGGCGGTCTGGCCTGCGGCGATCTCGAGGAAGGAGGAGACCAACCGTTGCTTGTCGGTGGCAGATAGACCGTCTTCCATTTTTTCCCCCACAATTGAGCGACGAATTGAACCCAAAACCAAAATCCTAAAATCAGAAGGGAGCTCTTTCCCTTGAGTTTTCAGATTCTTAGAGAGAGAAAGCCGACACCGCCTTACCAAATAAAAAATATAAATAAAATCAAAATCAAAATTGTAATTAGCGAATAGAGACAGAGAAAGTATATTTTAGGATTTTCACTAATAAATCACGTTGATTTCTGGGTAAATAAGATACCTCTCCGATGTAGTAGTTATTATTTGCTAGTAGTATATTATTTAACTAAATCAGGTAAAGAATTAAAACAGCCCCTAATATATTCAATATCAAAATCAAAAGCACAAGCGGATAAATCAGCTTGCCAACCAGCAAATATCTATTTGGAAACTAAATTTTTAACATCTTTTTTCATTACTTATTTATCAGCACTACAATGTGCAACAACAATTTCTGATTTTCTTGAAATTTATAAATGCATTTAACTAAAGAAAGAATTTCTTTCTTAATAATGGAATAATTTGATTGAGCATTTTTCCAAGTTCCTGAAGTAAAGCGGACCAGCTC
>JAOTQH010048449.1:0-17449 GCA_025631255.1 Cornus kousa | reverse complement strand
TTAGATTGCGAATTATTTATCCATTTGAGTGGTTGAACAAATGATTTTGCACCTTTACCATACTTATTTAGCTACAACTTCTGTTAGAAGCTGAATTTGGTGATGTTTATGCAATTCGTTTTTTACATTTTGTTGCCCAACAAATCATTGTCATTATTCGTTTTGATTTACTACCAGATTGGCTTGTTGTGTACTTTTAATGATCAATAATTTATTGTTTGTGGATCTTTTTGATTGAAGGAACTTAGCTCAATTACGCAGATACAATTCTGTGCATAAACTCTGATATTGTACAGGTACATGCTGACTCAAGAAGGACGGGAAGCAGCACACGAATGTCTCTTGAGATCTGGTCTGGTTGATTTGACCGAGAATATGGCAACCAAAGATGGTTTTTCAAATATTGATGTAAGCAAGACATCGGATTTGGAGTTTGCTTGTGCTGATTCGGCAAAAAAAATGACCTTGCCATCTGGTGGTTTGATTGGGCAGAAAAAATCAATTGACGTGCTGCCTGAATCTTTTGATAGGGTTTACAATGTTTTGGGTTATGCTTATCATTTTTTTAGAAGATTTAAGTATTAAAGTTACACCCTCTCTAATAGCTTAAGCTTTTAGAGTAGATGGCGGTCAACGTCATCTATAGTTTTCTGCTTTCCAAGTTTTGTGATGTTATATATGTGCAAGATGAGAATTACTTGCCACTTTTATGTCTTGCTATAGTATTTTTTTGAAACTTCTATTTCTTAATTTATTACTTCTAGTGAATGTATATTCTTTTGAATGCTAGTAATTGGTTGCTGTCATTTTTTATTGTGTGATTTCTTCATTTACTATTTCCCAGTTTATTATTTTTCCTTACTTTTTTCTTGTATTATAAACATTTGTTCCGTCTTGGGTGAAGTTGTTTAGACAATCATGAAAAACTCTTTTATCAGATACACAATCAAGCTCAAACTCAAGACATTAAACATAGAGGGAAGGCCTGATACCTGTTAGGCTATCTTGTGACAAACAAAAGCCATATAAAAATTCATAATGCTATGTTTTTCTTTTCTTCGAATCATCAGCATTATTTGAAAAAATAGTAGTAGATGTTAATTCTAACAAAATACTTTTGTTTGAAAAGCATTCGCTGGTGGCCATTGTTATAGCTATTCCTTTTGGTAATGAAACTTTCTGCAACAATAAATTCAAATGGTTATAAAGAGTTTTTATAATTCAGTTAAAAGTTTTGTACCATTAATTTACCTAGTTGTCACAAGAAGTTCCTCTGGAAGTACTGGAACAGAGTTTTATAAGTACTGCTACGTGTTATATTTGAATTCTAGAAATAGCTCTTGGTGCCATGAATTTCTTGAATATTTCTCAAGGCTCTTCCGTCGTTATTTAGATCTCTTTGGACGGTGATTTCTTGTATCTTATTAAAAAAAACATAATTTTTTTCTAGGATGTCTTAAGCTGAACCCAATCGAATGTGAGATGGTGCATGGTGGAGATGGATTTGGATATAGAAATATTTCTGGGGAGGCTATCTTTGACTTTGCAAGTGGATCGAATATGAGTTGAATTGAGTTGAGTTGAAGCTGAACCCATTCCATGCAAGACCTTTAGATGTTGAATTGAAGTAGGAGTATTGATGGAAAGGAAATATCAGATGCATTACTACATGTTTGATTACAGTTATGTCTGACCTTGACTCAGGATTAGCTAGTTAACGTGACACTCTCACTCTTAAACTACATATAATGTGTGCATAGATGTTTCATATAACCTCTTGTAGCTGTTACTTCCAATCGGTCACTCTCTCTCCCCACATGAGAGTAATTCTTCTCTCTTATTTGTTATACCAAAGGATCATTATGTAGTGTGATCCTTGTTATTTGTTTATTTATTTATTTTTTTGGGGGTGGGGGGCGTCTGCTAAGGACATATTGGATACAGATCTTTGACATTGATTTCACAAGGTGGCTACTCTCAGTATTAAACCCATGTTCTGATGCTTGCTGATTCGGATTAGTGCTCAGATACTGCCTTTTCATTTCTCTTTCGTTTTTCTTTTTCTTTTTTTCTTTTTTTAAGTGAAAAATTAGAATTACCATACCAGAATATTCTACTGTTCAAATTCATCCTCATTATTGTCGCGTTTTTATCTTCTTTTTCTTCCTCTTGTCATCCAGGTAGAGTTGATCCCTTAATTCTGCTTCTTCTGAAGTGACCATGGCCATAGTTTTAAAAATTTCAAGGCACATTAAGGTGCCAACTGCAAAGGTCTTGTAGATTTTAGGTGCAAAGCACGTGGGTCTGAGTGAAGTAAGTT
Source organism: Cornus kousa (assembly GCA_025631255.1). Lineage (NCBI taxonomy): Eukaryota > Viridiplantae > Streptophyta > Magnoliopsida > Cornales > Cornaceae > Cornus > Cornus kousa. The sequence continues at coordinate 15,129 of JAOTQH010048449.1, read as the reverse complement.
GAATGCATGGTCAAATGTATATTAATGTACTTACAGTTGAAACAATTTAAAATATGCCATACTATTTAGGCAAATTGCATATGCCTTCAACTATACTAAATATCACTCAAATATGCAACAATTAAAGGCTACAATGATATATATTTTAAATAGACATAACTATATTATCATAATATTCATAATTAGTCTCTAGACATGTAATTTAATTAGTTAACCATAAGCCTGTGAATTACTGAATTCTGAATGTCAAATATTTGATGTGATTAAATGGCATTATCTGTCTCAGAATGTATATAATATAGAAATGTTAGCTAATGGTCATTTATATAAAAAAGAAAATGACAATGAATGATTAAAATATGAAGGCGTGCTTCTACTGAGCTTGGAGATTCAAAAACTGCGTGGCTAAGAATTAACGGGCTGTATGTGTGCCTGGCTGCAGGGACTAACTTGTCATACAATAAGGTGTCATTGCTAAGGCTTACTGGTCCTTGGTATTTTTTGGGTCTAATTGTGCCTTTAACAACTATTATCATGCCAACACTTCTATCAATATGCTATAATGTCTGGCATCACGTTAGCCTTTTAATTAAGAATTATCTGTTTATTTATTTATTTTTTCTGTCTTACCATCTGATTCAAGTCTAGTGTTTGTAGTTTGTACGTATGGGGTACTCCAAGGAACAAATTCTTCATGCTGTTTCTGAAGTTTCAGAAACATCCCAGAGCAAGGATGTATCTTCACTTTGGCCAGCAATTCTATGTCGCCTTCGAGAAGATGAAGTTTATGGCTCAACTTTTTTGGAGTCTCAGAAGACGCTAAGAGAGGGCTGTCTTTCAACATCAACCATCTGCAGATCTGCTGTTGGTATTAAACTTCTTTTATTTTGAGAATGGATGAAACTAGGAATCATTTTTGCTTTCCTTAGTGACCTCTTAGTACACTGATTTGTTAATGTCCAGGTCAAACTGATTCTGTTGTACGTGGGAATGCTCAGATGGAATCTGCTCATTGTGGTGCATCTAGGTCTTCATTTTTAGGGGATTCTGCACAGAGCTCTTTCACCTTGAGGGCTTGCTCATCATCTGTAAGTGTGCATATAGTTGATTAAAAATTGTGTTACATTTTACTTTGGAACATGTTTTGTTTGACTGATTGAATCTTAGATGTGTATTATAATGTTACCTGGACACGTGACACATCATTAGTGGTTTAGGGCTCCCGCGTTTTCCAACTTGCAAGACACATACCAAAAATCTTTGTGAATGGACTTCTTATATTTTCCTTTGCCTGACAATTCTTTGTGAACTTTGCATTGACTAGGGATGCGATTTTGTAAGACAGTATGTTTAGATGTGATTAAATTCTTAATAATTCATTGTATTTTTTCTTTCTGGATGACATAGGATTATCCGCTGCATAAGCGAGGTTCAGATGGTTTGGAAGCCTACATAAATATTTTAGCTATGCCACCTCTGGGATTTGGGGAGATTTTTGAGGATGCATATGAAGTTATTTTGGTATTGGATGATCGGGAACAATTTGCTCGTCAGGGGTCAGTAATCTCTTATTTTATATCATTAGCTTCCTCAGCAATGCAAAACCATGACAAATTGGGGTAGTTCATACTTCATTACCTTTTTTTTCTGTTCTTATATTGGATTTTTCTCTCATGGTCAAGTCATTAAATTTTTTAAAATTGAATAATGTTATTCTTTGTTCAATTTATAAATTCCAAAGCTTGTTTAGTTTTTATTTTATGAGTTTCGAATGATATGAGGAATGCGGTAATGCATATATTGATTTTATTATATGAATATTGTTTAAAACATCAAGTTTTTATTCTAATAATTAGAGGGGGGCAAGGATTGATTGCATGGCACAAATTACATTCCTTGCAGTGCGGAATATATATATTTTTCTCATAACTTGTTTTTCTTGTATTATCTAGTCTTACTATCTCTGGACATAATTATTTAGACTATATCAGTAACAACTTATTCTTGTTTATATTTTAAATTTTGATTTGAGCAATTTATATTTTAAACAAATAATCGTTGTTAGGACTTAAGATTGAAATGTCCACTAGACATCAACTTCATTTTAGTTAATAAATTTATCTAAATCTATTTAAATTTGGCGTTCTTATTTTTCTGCAATTTAACATTTATGGTTGGCGTTTTTTTCCTTGTTTTAAATATGTAATGGCAAATCTGTCATTTTTATTGTTGTTGTTGTCCAGTAACATTTTGGTGATATTTGATTTTTTTTTTTTTAAAAGGTATTTCTAGGTGCTTATTGGTACATAAATGAGCAATATAAAAAACGCGTGGTTCATGAGGATTATGTGAAATTAGCCTAATTTTAAAATTTACATTAATGGATGTTATTGTTTCATATTCTAAATGATTTTCCTTGTGTTTATGGGCACTCTAATAGTGTTTTTTGTAATATATGTTCTGTGGTTTTTTCAGGTCAAGGTCTAGGAAAATTATCGAGAACATTTGCGCTCAATTCAAAATTCAAATAGAGGTGTGCTATAGCATTTTGTCCTCGTATAGGATGGTCCCATCTTTTATTTTTTATATCTGTAATATTATATGGGTAAAGTCAGCTACTTGTTTAATATCAATTATATAAGATAATGAACAATCACAACTCATGCCATCAGCTTGCTTGATTTCCTTGCCTTTGCATCCACATCATCTTCATGTACGCCATTGCTACATTCGAGGCTCAGTGTGGGTATTGACTGTGTAGACCTTTCTTGTGATACTGATGTGTATATCTATTATTTAGTACGCCATGACATATACACAGGCACACTCTCAAGAGGCTCACAGCTCACTCATACTTTATGCTTTTCTGAATTTTATGTTTCTTGTTTGTCACATACATTGGAATGTGAGAGAATTGTCTGCAGTATTTTTTTGCACTTGGAGTAGCTAATGATGTCTGCAGGTTAGACGGTTGCCTATTGGGAATGGAATCTGGTTAGCTCGCCATAAATACCTCAGCAGTGAATATGTTCTTGATTTTATTGTCGAGAGGAAGAATGTAGACGATTTGCGCAGCTCAATCAGGGATAAACGTTACAGGGATCAGAAATTGCGTCTTTTGGTACCAATTCTTATTCAAATGACTAAAATGTTTGATTTTAATGCATAGAAAGTGTTCCTTTGTGATAGTTTTTGTAGGATCAAAAGTTCCTTTTCTGTATATTCCTTGCACAAGATGATGGATGCTATCTTGCTCATAGTCAATTGATTTCCAATCTCTTTCTCTTTGTACAAATCTTGAGATTTGGAAATGCCTTGTAATTTGAAATCCTGCAACTTTTTAGGATTTTTAAAACTTCCAGGTAGTGAACTCTAACAATTAGTTATTGAATTCAAAAAATTAACTATAACACAAACATCAATGTTCTGCCGAATGTAGTGACAATCTGTTCTAATTACTTGAGAAATCAGAAGAGAAAAACATGATATCAATGAGGCATTATATTACATTGTTGTGATAATTAAAATCTGAGTAATTTCTTTGTTATTATTTGTGGCATTATTGGAAGGAATAACAAGACTTGAAATCTTCAATTGCATTGCAAGTTGGTACGTTCTTTGGCCAATTAACTCAGGTTCTAATTTCCTGGCATGAATTGTGTGGATAATATTTTTTGTTGTGCAGCGTGCCAACTGTCATGGTTGTATAGTTCGTCAAACTATATCTTAATTTTGATTTAACATGTCCTTTTAGTTCCTTGTCTGAGATTATCTATTGTGATTCATTTTCGTCTTATTGGTGGTATTTAATTTCTTTTCCAATTGTTTTTGGATATTAATTGCCTTCTTTTTTCCCCAAAGAGATGTGGACTCAAGAAGCTCATATATTTGGTGGAAGGAGATCCAAATTCTTCTGAAGCTGCTGAGAGCATCAAAACAGCGTAAGCGTATTTTCTAAAATTTTCTTCTCTTTGATTCATCAGAAGTTAAAAACATATTTTAAATTGTTTACGATAAGCAAAATGAATTAGGATCTTCATAGTTTTGTTCTTACCACATCATCTTTGCATTTTCATTGATGATTATTTTGTATTTGTGTGCGCTTTATGTTCAGTTCAAATTGTGTCTTGTTGAATAATGACTTCATTTCTATCAGTCATCCTGATGTTTACAGGCTAGTGTTTCTTCTTTTAAAGGTGTGCAAATTTGCAGTGTTTGTAATGATGTTATAATAATTTGAGAAGGACACTGACATGATTTAATTGATGGACTTGAAGTCTTGAATGGACGATATACTGGTTAGGAAGTGGAACTAACAGTGTTTTGATGTTACCTACGGTGAAGGCCATTATTTCAAATATAATTTAACCTCTGTAATTTAACATTTTAAAATTGAATAGGTAATCTATGCCTGACAGATTGATGAGGGGGCAGTAGTGTGTCACATTTTTGTATCACTCAATTCAAATACCATTTACTGTAATTTTCTTTTGATATACCATTTGACGAATAAATAATGTATTTATAAATAAAAGAGGACACGAGATTATACACAGGTTATGAGTCAACTTTAGAGAAAGGAATCTAATTTACAATGTTTTAAAATATCTAATCTAAGAAAGAAATTTGTGTGACATGTAAGTGGGGAAAGGCCCAAGGAACAACTTCAGTGTAATAGCTATTCTAGTAAAACATCCTTTACCTTCAATAAGGCAAGCTCTGGGCTCCTAAATATTTTCTATTTACATGCACCAAAGCAAACAAGCAAGAGCCACTTTGAAAGTGTGCTTGTTCTTGCTCCATGCGACTTTATCCACCATTCCCTCCGCTTTTTTTTTTTTTTTCAGTTCTGAAAAGATTTCCATCTTCAAAAAGCTTGGCATGTTGATAAAAATTGTTTCAGATTCAATCTCTGCAGATTTCTAATCCAATTCAGATTCTTTTTTTTTTTTTCCCAGTACTGAAAAGATTTCGATCTTCAAAAAGCTTGGCATGTCAGCAAAAATTGTTTCAGATTCAATCTCTGCAAGCATTTATAGAAGCCAACGTTTGTTCCTTTATGTAGCATATCAGTGCCTGACCACAAAAAAAATAATAAAAAAAAATACTAGAGAATAGCATTAATGATCTTTTTGGCAAAATAAATGGCTAGACCAGTATTGTTGGATGCTGCATAGGTCTAATCTAGTCAATTGCATCCTGCCTGCAAAGGAGATCCTTCCACTGGTCCAATGCTGAATGTATTCTATGTAAGCATGTCATCTATGTAAACTTTAATCAAATTAAAAAAGGTCCTCCTTTTCTATGTCACTGACCCAACAAGTGTCTCCAAAAAAAAAAAAACATATTTTCTTCTTGTACAATGGTACAACAAAAATTTTACGAATCAAAATTCAAGAAAAGTCCCTACTTCGCAATTTATTATTTTGGTTCAAATTTTCTTATTATATCATTGTTATTGGCTGCCCCCTCTGAAATAATTTTTTGGCTCCGCCACCGGACATGCGAAACAAAGCAAATATCTAGCTTTGAAAACCTGATGATGGGCTACGACATTACTAATCAGAAAAGAGAAAAATGAAAGTGAAGCCACTTGGTTGATCCTAGTCCAAATATATAAATTCTGGAACTAGAAGTATGAAATGAATTTGGAAAAATCAAATTACAAACTGAAACTGCTTCCTTTTTTGGTTTTATTTTATTATTAATTCTTTATATTATTATTAGTTTACAGCTTGGAGCTGGAACTTCATTGCCTGGTTTGGTTGCTGCAAAAGTGGGTGCAGATGTCACACTAACTGATGACTTGAACAGACTAGAGGTATTATATGTTAATTATTTGTCATTGCATGTCCCAGATTGCTGCTTGAAATTTGATGTAGAATATATATAAGTATATTATATATTTATATGCAAATTGATGAATTGAAAGCTTAAGTTATCTTCCATGGCATGCTGAAAAAATTACAGCTCTTTTCTGGTGCTTCGTTACTGACTATTGAGACGTCAAACGATTTGGTGGTTCTGAATGTATATTTTTGCACTATGTACTAAATTGAGGGAGCTTAAATAATGGGCTGATTGGAACTTAAATAAAGATTGATTATTTATTTATGTTGTTAATTTTTGGTCGGGGACTGGGAGGGCTGTTTCTAAAGTTGGAGATTGAAGGGGTCCATTTTGTTCCATATTGGCATTTTGGGGATGGCATTCTGTTGTTTGAAGTAGAAAAGTAATCCTTTTTACCCTTCTGTTGGCCCTTGTCCAAACAAATCATTTCACAATTTCAGTCCGTGGGACTAAATGCTCAGATGTGCGTGACTCTGTGAAAATCAATCAACTGATTTTTCACAATCCTGCAAACTTGGATCTGCAGGTGCTGGCTAACATAAGAAGAGTTTGCGATTTGAATGATCTCGAGTGTAAGGTAAACTATCTTCTTCATCAATTTATATATAAAACCTGCCTGGTTAACTGATGCATGTGTGCAGAGTGGTGCTACAACATTTCACTATGATTGCTGTAAAAATAGTGCGGTAGAACTGTCAATTGTATTTCCTAACCAGAGTGCATCAACATTCCTGTTTCTACCCCCATTTGCACAAATGCACATCATATACCAAGATGGCGTCTACACACTGTTGAAGTCTGTAAGTGAGAATGTTTTTCTTGAGGTGATTTTTCTTTATCTTGTAGATACTGGGGCTCACGTGGGGCGTGTGGGAAGCATCTATCTTCAGTTTACACCCCAAAGTTATCCTCGGAGCAGATGTATTATATGATGCTAGTGGTACGATAATTTGTTGCTACCTATTTATCTTCTCTTAATTTCCTCCATCAGTAAATTGAAGATGAGATGTTTTTATCATACATGTGTTGTAAGCCTTCGATGATCTCTTTGCCACCGTGACATTTCTGCTCCAAAATTCTCCCGGATCAGTTTTCATAACAACCTATCATAATATGAGGTATTTTCATGCGCTTTACACCTTGTCATTTTACTGGGGAAGTTTGCATTTCTCTCAGCTCATCTAAGATTTCTATAAAGGAAAAACAAGGATATCCTTTCATTGTTTCTTTAACGATGATGTGCAGTGGGCATCATCTCATTGAGTTCTTGATGGTGAAATGGGGTTTGAAGTGCGTGAAGCTTGTAGATGGCTTCTCGTTCTTGCCATCCTGCAAGGCATCTGGGTTAAGCGGCAATATTCAACTAGCAGAGATCGTAATAGTTTGACGTAACGAATGCCATAAGTTAGTAGTGAAGGAGTCGATAGGAACCATTTTTCAAAGCCAATGTATGCAACTGAAGATTGAGAATTTGAGATCCTGTAACTTGTGTGATTGAATTTTCTTATATTATTGATTCGAAGACAGTATTTGTATGATTTTTGTTTTGTATGCTTTGACAAGAGTTGAGTTTCAACTGTTGCGACCGGCTTTGACCTTGGCCTTCAAGAATTTTGTGAATGAGATATGATAATAATATATATTTGAGATATTGTAGAGAGATTACTTCTAATTTGATTTTTCCAAATTCATTTCATATCTCATTTAATATATACAAACTGAAATTGCTTCCTTATTTTTCTAAAAAATTTTTTTTTGAAAAAATAAAATAAAAATAACCCTTTACCAGCGCTTCTCCAAGAAGCGCTGGTAAAGGGCTTCTACCAGCGCTTCTTCAAAAAGCGCTGGTAAAGGGCTTCTACCAGCGCTTCTCCAGAAGCGCTGGTAAAGCCCTACCGACACTGGATTTACCAGCGCTTTTCCAGAAGCGCTGGTAAAGCGCTGGTAAGTGAATTACCAGCGCTTTTTAAGGCAACACTGGTAAAAGCCAAAACTGTTGTAGTGTTAGTGCGGTGAGTCAGTTTATGCATGGACCTAGTGAAGCTCACATGGATGTTGTATATTGGATTCTTAGGTATCTAAAATCTGGTCCTGGTAAAGGTCTAATGATTTCTAAACATGGACATCTATAGGTTGAGGGTTACACAGATGCTGATTGGGCTAGATCAATAACTAATAGAAGATCAACTTCTGGATACATTACTTTCGTAGGTGGAAACTTAGTAACTTGGTTGAGTAAGGAGCAACTTGTGGTAGCTAGATCAAGTGCAGGAGCAAAATTCAAAGCTATGGCCCATGGGGTTCAAGAACTGTTATGGAAGAAGATCTTGATGGATGAATTAGGTTTTTGTCCCTTGAAAGCTATGAGTCTTTATTGTGATAATAAGGTTGCTATTAGCATTGCACATAACCGAGCTCAACATGATCTTACCAAGCATGTTGAGGTAGATAGACACTATATCAAAGAGAAACTAACCGGTAGAATAATTAGCTTGCCTTTTGTAAAGACCGAGGACTAGCTAGCAAATATTTTGACAAAGACATTATCAAGTAGAAGTTTCAATACTTCAATTGACAAGTTGGGCAGGCGAGACATCTATGCACCAACTTAAGAGGGAGTGTTAACATGATTGATTAGGATTTACCTTTCATCTATTAGCATAATTAGCATAGTTGATTAGAGTTGACTTTGTAAACTTAATACTTACCTTATATGTTTAATATGTGTATAGTATATATACCTCCTTGTGAGAAGAATAAAGGTATCATAATATTTTTTTTCCCTATTTAATTTTCTCTAGTTTTGACAATTTTCATTATTGAAAGGGATAAAACATCTGTCTAAAGTAAAGGGGTTGAAACCTTCTTGGCAATAGGATTAGCAGGAAACAAACAGTCTCATTTCTAATTTTCCTAGTCACCATAAAATTAAAAAATGAAAAATTATGACTTGCCATTCGTAATTAGCCAACCAAGCTTTTTTAGTCAAATTCTATTCCTACTCGCACGATGGATTGAATCTATGAAAAAAATAGTTTGTAGTCTTCCAGAATATATATGAAACGCAATAGGATGATTTCATCTCCAAAGGATTAAGTTATCCTGGGGGCTTCGTCTTGGTCTGAATGTGTATCCTCAGTAAAACTTATCTACCAGGCTCCTGCTTCAAAAACCTCTTTATTCCATTCATTTTGGAGTCAGCTTAAATTAAGCACATATGAGCATATCCTTTTTTATTAGGTTCCTTTTGGCCCGCAGACCATTGTTGATGTGCATCACGTTGTAAAGCATCTGAACTCTGCTGTGTTCAATATGGGAGCCCAAGTGACACAGAACAAGTAATAACCAGAAAGAAAGAAAGGGATGAGAACGAGAAGATGAGATGAGTATTCACTACTGTTGGCAATTTCCAGAAATACCCGTTCCTTCTCAAGGTTGCGGGTGTCCACCATAGATGGTAACATCCTCCATGGATTGGTGAGTATTCACCACTATTGGCAATTTCCTTTGGTTTGAAACAAGTCCATCTTTATTATAAAAAAATTTCCTATTCTATATTTATATGTCTTACATGTAATATCCACATAGACAGTAGGTTATCTGGCTTCTACAGTAATCTTACTGAACAACTCACCTTCTGAGTCACATGCATATCATTTGGAAGAGTTCAAGTTAATCATCAGTTCAACTCTTTTCTTTGTTCAGCCGTAAATTTGGCAGGGCTCTAACAAAACTAAGTCCACCACCTTTAACTTGTAAACTTACATGTTCAAGTAGTATTACATTTTCAATTCAATTAGAATATTACATGAATACTCAACAAATCATATTGAATATGTGAAAACCTTTCTTTATCACTCTACTAGACAAAAAGTTCGACTAATGCATGTCATCTGGTTGTTTATTATTATGTGCCCATAATAGTTGGTGCGTATAAACTTACGTGTTCAAGTAGTATTAGATTTTCAATTCCATTAGAATACCACATGAATGCTCAATAAAATCCCATTGAATCTTTGTAAACCGTTCTTTTAACATTCTACTAGACAAAAAGTTAGAATAATTTATATTATCTGGTGGTTAAAAATTAAAATGTGTGTTACCCAGGAAAAAAAAAAATTTTATTTTTGTGTGATCGTTGTCCAACTGTTATTATGTGATCATTATCTTAATACAAGAGTTCTGTCTTATAATATGGTTAAGGGTTCAGCACCCTGAATAACTAAACAGGCAGCATAGCTAACAAAATGAATACATATTTTATAAACTTGGGGCAAGAATTCCCAGTTAGAGAGCTACAGATTTGGACACTAAGGTGATGTGATCAGTATTCCTTTAGAAATGAAATAGTCTATGATAATAAAATTAGAAACACTAAGTTTCCCTAATTATAGACAACTGCAATTACCTTCTGAAATAAATGTGATGTATTATGTATATAAATAGATTACAGAAAAATATATATACATATATATATATATATATATAGAGAGAGAGAGAGAGGGAGACTTCAGAAGAGGAATAACCATCTTTAATAGAGATATGAAGTGGTATCTTTAATACTAAGAGAATGTTTGCATATCTTCAATATTAGTGTAGAGCATATCTTCAATATTAGTGTAGAGTGGGCAGTAATAATTTTTATGTCATAATACCTTAACGACCATAAAGAAATCTGCATGGTTGATCACATAATCACCTGTTACAAGTGATTATAATACCAGTCACATTTAAGCAATCAAAAAGATCATTCAAATACCAAAAGGAAACAATGACTTGTAAATCTACATTCATGTTAGGGGGCAATTCAGCCAGACAATTTCAAGATGGTTCCTTTCAATTGTGTAATCACAAGAGCCATGAATAGCATAATTGCTATCTTACCCATTGTTTTCATCCTTGTAATTCATTAACTAATATTTTAATATAATAAAAGTACACCAAACAAATGTCTGATAGGCTCTTCAACAATAGTTGTTGAAAAGGAAGGGACAAGTGAGAATCTGAATGGATAATTGAGACCAAACACGACCTTGTAGACTTATTCTTTGAAAGTGTTTGTTGCAGTTATGAATCTAATTGATAATCATTTTTATTGAATCGTGAATGAGAGTCAATAAGATAGGTGGAAGTCGACTTACCACAATTGATATTCTTAATGCTAGTAAATAATTTTTGCTGTTGATAATTCTGGGCAGAAGAGCCTCTTTTAGAAAAGCAAAGTCAGAGAGAGAGGAGGGAGAAAAAAGTGTTTAGTGATAGTGGTGTAATCCACAAAACCTTGACCTCGCGCGCTATACATAAAAGCAATTATTTGGTGGAATCCACCAAATTTTATATAATTCAAAATTTGTTGATGATTGATGCTCTATAGCATTATTCAGCTGGTATACAGTTCTAGTATAAAATATTTTTTTTTTTTTTTTTTTTTTTTTCTAAGTAACTTCCTGTATAAAAATGTCTGAAATAATGAATTTCTCCCATATTGTCTTGCCACTCGCTTCTTTATAATGCATGGTGAATGGTTAACTCTCTTTGCATCAATTGTTATTTAAACTAACTACAAAATAAGGAATGGAAACATATGATTTTGCACATACATATGTATGTTTATGTTTGTTGTGTTTTAATAGATCAAAACTGGACTTATTTTTTACTGTAATGGTTCCAGAGTCTAAAATTTAAATGACTTAAATAGATTAGTTTGATTGCTACACTTATACAATGCCCTAATAAGAGATCAAATTTATGGATAGAAATAAGATGCAACATGAATATTTTCAATCAAGTCAACCCATATTTTATTCAAGTACTTGCCCACACAGTACTCTACCCTCTCTCTCTCTCTCTCCTTTTAGGTGTTCATCAGTACTGTTTAATGGTGTCTCATGGTAGGGGGCATTGCTCTGGCACATCATAATGCCTGGTAGTTCTTATGGTTTTTCAATGAAGGCCTTTGAGGTTTCTTGGTGCAATTCATGCATATTGTACTGACACACACACATGGTACCATGATTTTGGTGAGAGCGGAGATTATGTTAATGATAACTTGGAACAAATCATTGTTATATATGCATTTAGACATTCTTTTACCCCAAGTCAGGTTCAATCCACCTTTAATCCCTTTTTTTATTGCCCCCAAAACCCATTAATTATTGCATAGCAATCTCCATTTGCCTGCCACTGTAGATTTTAAAACCATATGTTGTTAAAGCTCCTATGATTAAACAATTTCACTCTATAGAGTGGAAACCACATTGTTGAGGCATCAACAGAATATAGAATATGTTCAATACGTGAAAATTTTCTAATTAATTGTCCGGTGCATTTGAGACGGGAGGATTGCATATGTTGATGGTGAATTGTGCGGTTTTCTAAGAGGCCCGACACCTCTATTATAGGATGAAAAAAAGTATTAGATGGGGGCAATCATTCGTTCTTAAAATTAGCATTGTGCTTTGAGTTTCCACTGAATATGAGTTTGTTGAATGATTTTTTAATGAAAATTTTAGTGATAATATAAAAAATTACTTCTTTGCTGTAGGGAAGGAGGGGACCTCTTGCAAATGTGGAGCATGACTGTCACCACCTCACAAAGCAGAGAAATTCCAAGTCCCCCTGCAAAACAAAATATATAACAAAGCAGAAGATAAAAGCGCCAGAGAAACAATCACATGTACTGCCTTTCTTTATCATATCTTATTGTTCACGATCACCACCCAATAATCATTGCACGAATGAGAAAACAGAAAATTTGTGTGGGACCGACCCAAATGCCAGTCAATTAGTGGTATCCAGCACCTCAAATTCAACAAATCAAACGGTTGGACTTCATCAGCCCACGATTCATTGATTGCATTTTTCATTTTTCTTCTTTTTGAAACTTTTGGCAGTTGGGATTATAAATTTTTATGTTTCCACCCTATTTTTTTCCCTGTAGGGTAACGGTGATTGATGATGAAAAAGGTGGTCTAAAGCATTTTTATACATTCAGAGGTCAACATTTGAATTTACCTTTATTTGCATTCCTTGAGCATTATTATGAGATGAACTAAGTGGAGTCGCTTATAGAAACATGATCTATGAAATGGGGCACCCTCATTCTTAGTAGATAAATAAATGAATTTTTTGTCATAAAGTTAGTGTCACATAAATGTGAATGTTGAGATGGACATGCGGTAAGATTGGAAATGATAGAATTGAAAATGATCATATTCATAGTTGGAGTACCGCCAATTAAAGATAAAATGAGAAAAATTTGGTTAAGATATGATTTGGACACGTGCAAAGAAGATCTTTTAAATATGTGAGAGTACGTAATACTAAGAAAAGAGGAAGATCAAAGTTAATGTGGGTATGGTAATTAAAGAAAGATATGTTAGCATGTGAGAAAGGATAGAAACATATGATTCGTGTAGTAGAGTAATTGTAAAAAACTTGCTTGTTGCTGTGATAGTATTTTTAAGGACTGAATTTGATCATAGTTATTCTATATAGGGTGTTGTTTCTTTTGTCATCTGTGATTAGATTTGAAATCCTAGAACTAATTGCAATTCAAGTGTCAAATTCTCTTTATATGTTTCTCTCATTCTGAAAAGAACTTATTTGTTCACTATTGAGCTAGAATTCTTATTTTTCTTTATTTTCATTTTTACTGGCAAATTAAGAAGAGGAGGATTCATACACGAGCATACCTACTTAGAGAGTTGGGCACTCCACCCATTAGGTCACTCCCCAAATTGAAATAATATCCTTACGTTTTCCAATCCAAAATTTTACTATTACACAAAGATCAACTCCCAAAAACTACCTAGAAATAGAGATCATATATTTCATTAAATAATATAAAAATCAACCTAATAATGAACCAAAGTAGTATGAAAATTATGATTGTTTAGCAAACAACCCTGAAATTTTTAGTACTACCCACTCCATGCTTAACTTTGTTCGCCATCATATCAAGGCATGCAAGACTAAATGTGATAATTCCTTTTTCTCTTGGTTATGGTTTACTTAATGAAATTATACTAAAGTCTCTAATAACATTAGACATAAAAGGTTATCATGATGGTTAAAAGGATAGAATTTGTTAATCTTAAACCTTTGGAAGGATAAAAAAAAAAAATAAGCAATGGACATTTATTGTGGCATATTATAATCACAACAATAGTGTTGATTTCCTTGAAAAAGACATGTATATAATATTATTATGTAACTTATAAGAAGTCAGGTACCCCAGGGACACCTACCATGTTTGGTGGTAGGTCCTATAATTATATGAAATGTACTAGTGTGGCGTGGTAAATGATATGATGTGGTTTTTAGTGCAATAAATGAAGAATGAATCTTTGTGCCTCTTGTGATATATTAGCATCCGTTTGAATGAATTCAATGAAAACAGCATATGAAAGTGGTGATTTCATTGCAATGGTCTTACTAACCTACATTTTTTAATGGGTGGTGTCGTCATTATGTTGCGAGTGTATTTTTATATTCTATGCACGTTTTGACTTAATTTTTCATTATTTATGATATAATTCTATTGTTCTTACGCTCTCGCACTCGAATTCATTCTCACTCCCAACTTAGGTTCAAATTATTTATTTTATTTTTACATTCATAATAAATTCACATTTTGACTTACCTCACTAACTAACTTTATGTATTCCTCTGCAAAATACTTCTCAAAGGCGTGGATTGTGTTCTTTGTGGTAAGATAAATAATCCAAATACATTGTTCAATTCAAAAATATATCGTTCAAATCTCACGGGTTGGCCGTTAAGCGAGAATTTAGTGTCTTGTACATCATGAAGTATCCAGTCTCAGATTCAAACATTTGGATAAATAATTAAAGTATTAGGAAGACTTGAAACGCGTCTTGTTAGAACAATAATCAAGGATTTCTTAGATATATGATAATGGAAATGAAATAGTGTTCAAATTTTTAGAAAGATAAAAATATATATATATATATATATATATATATTTAAATTAGTATGTTTTTTTTTTGGAAAGATAATTAGCACAAAAAATTATTGGGAACAACGTAAGAAAAATTTTAATATAGGAATAAAGTTTAGATAAAATTACTCATGGTACGTATGTCAATACCTTTTATTTTTTAAAAGAATTTTAAACTTTATTTTTAATTTTTTTGCCAATACTTAGATATTATATTTTTATCAATGTTCAATATTATTTAAATTTACATTTTAAAGTATTTTAAAAAATATAAAAATATTTACGAAATATAATAAAGATGCCAGATGCTATAAACT
>JAOTQH010048130.1:0-17455 GCA_025631255.1 Cornus kousa | reverse complement strand
TTAGAATAAACATTTAAAATCCTCAGTTAAGTCTCACAACTCAGTAGGGTCAATTAGGAGCTCAAACAGTGCAAAAAAAACCAAACGCAGCCTTAGAAAACACACGGTACACAACAAGAATTGAGCCTGCTCTTTCAAAACAAGAGCAGGCTCTTGTTTTTTAAATTGAGCCAGCTCTTAGGAGTCCAAGAGCTGGCTCTTGCTGCTGCTCCTTTGATTTTTCCACGCCAGTTCTTCTCTGCTTCAATTTTTGCTTTGTTTCCGGCAACGTGCTCCTTCTCCGATCAATTTCTAACCCTCTGTGGATTACTTAAATTGATCTTAAGGGTTCAATACTATCCTAATATCATCTCCCAAGCTTGATTACAGCAATTTAAGACCCACAAATTAGTTTAAATTTGCTATTAAACTTGCCAAGTTTAAGTAACAAAACTGAAGCTACTTGAACGAACAGAGACGGAAAAAATTTGCAACGCATACTATAACATGATTAACTGTTTCTATGAGTTTTATAACTTCAGTAGCGTTCCTATTAGATTGATATTATAGTAAGAATGTAATTCGACAACAACTGCAATAATCGACTTAACAAGTATCATGCTTAAACTGGAAGCAGAACTTACAACCACAGTTCCAATCCAAACCTCTCTGTTCCTCTACTGGAACTGATCTTAGACATCTTATAACCCCCCTTTGACACCCCATTAATGTTCACAAGGTTCAGTTACAGAAGGCACAAGCAAGAATTATAATTACTTTACACAGATTTTAACAAGTTTTCAAGAATAGAACAAGAAACACACCTACGCAGACGTATAACAGTTAAGTTTTCAACTTGAACAAATCACGAATATGGTACAGAATTAAACATGTAAAAATTCCAGTTAATAATCCGTTAAAACCCTAGAGATTATCTAGGTGCACAGAACACGGCTCAAAGGGAGAGAGGAAGATAGAACTTGCCTTCCAGTTTTGGTCTCAAAACTGTGTCACCGTCTTCTTAATCTCCGGCAAGCTCTGCAATTCTGTCAAGCCTCCTACAACCTCTGTTCCTCCCTTCTCCTACGTCAGACTTTGAAGCCTTAACCGAAAGACCTCACAAGCTTGCTCTGTTCTCTCAAAGCTTGCTCTGTAACTCTCCGTTTTTACAGAATTTACCTCACGTTTATATGCTCACAGATATGATGTAAACCCTAGGTCTAGAATATAAAGGTGTATTTATAGGTTTCAGATTAAACCCTAATACAGCCCTAATGTAATCCTTAGTCCGTCGGCCCATACAGCAACCTAGGTTGTAATATAACGGCCACTTACACAGACATCTCCGAAAACCTAAGTTACTACTTGACGTACGATCCCAAAATAAATAAAACAATTAATTTAAATAAATAAATAAATAAATAAAATGCAATTTAATTAATAAAACCAATAATGAAAGAAAATTTGCAATGCAATTGATAATTTAGTAAATAGCCACAACATTAATGAAAATACACATAAAACACTAAAATAATAATCAAAATTCTAATTATGCCCTATTCCAAATTTAGGGGTATTACATGCTACTTGTGGAATTGGATGATGATTTTGGGATATATTCGGGACTATTGACACTATGGGAATGCAAGGGTTTGGCACATAAGTTTCCCCCAATTTATATTGGCCAATAGCTTTTTTCCTTGAGGGTTGGTAGCCTGAAAATAACTCTTTTACCGGTACAAGCAGTAGGTATGTTCGGGAGTGTGGATGTTTCTGAGTTTTTCCCTTTTCTTGATTTTGGATCTTATTTTTTCAAGTTGGCATCCATGTGTAGTTGATACTTAGTTTTTGTTTTCATTTCCATTTCCTTGTATGGTTTTAACTTGACATCCATGTGTAGTTGCAACTTGCGTTGTTTAGATTTCATTTTCTATGTATATGCCTACTTGAGATGAAATGGGTGTGTCTATGTATAATTGCTAGCTTAGGATGATGCTTTTCGGACTACCCTGAACTAGACGTTAGGGAGCATGTCCCTTGCATCGTATGACATGGGCTACTCTTGTGAGGCCCGAAGGAATATAGTTTACTTACCTAGCATGTTTCCTACTAAGCATCATAGCTCACCCCATATTGATTCCCCTTTTAGGTTAAGACAATGCTAGGGAGGATACTACCCTTCTTTGGCTTGAATGACGCATTTGATGATTTAAAACTGATGTGTAGTTTTTTGTGGTATTTGAACACATGTAGTTGGACAAGATGTAATGAGGCTTTATTGACCATTAATATGATGTAATTGGGCATAAGGCCATTTCATGTTTATGTATAGATTTTTAATCTTCATTTGCTCACTTATGAATATATTGTTCACACACTCATTTGGTTCACAGTGTCCTTGCCATATTTTAGACACCATAAGTTAGCTAGACCCATTTTTTACCATTTGGACATGTTAAAATTGAAGTAGAATGAGCTTTTGGCTTAGGGACAATATTCAGGGTTATTTTGCACATTCTAGGAGTGCAATTTGCAAAGGTTTAATTGTTCAATTTTTAAGCCAATGCGCTCAAGCGCAGATTGGTACAGTTTGTGGATTACACTCGAGTGCATCAACAAAGACTTCATTTTAACCCCTTTGGATCGTATAGGATCGATCCATCCTCCTTTCTTGTCATGGAATGACCATTCTACCCCTAGTATGCCCTCGGGTTCAAGCACGAACTCGGACTTGTGTCTTTACCTATTCCTGACTTAGATCCTATAGGTTTGGGTCGTGACATAAACCTTTTAGGATGGTTATAAATGTTTATTATAACATGAATGGACTTCATCTGAAATATCATTCCTGGTCACATTAGTCATGTAAGCTAATGTGGGTTTTTAACCACATTTCAGACCCGGTATCAGGTCGATCTTGGGTTTTGCCAAATCAAGCACCAGAATATAGAATTTAGGGCATGATAGCCTCTGTGGCTGCCATGCACTCAGCCTTTGTTATAGACAATGAAATTTTAGATAGCAAAGTCTCCTTCAATTGATCACACTCCCACAAAGCGTGAAGACATACCATGTCAAGGACCTCCTCCTATCAAGATCTCCAGCATAATCCAAATTAACACACCTAGAAACACTCCCACACGTGTTTCAATTCCTAGAACTATGCAGGAGGCCTTGAATCATACTGAGTGGAAGGCAACAGTTATGGAAGAGATGAGGGTTCTTAATAAGAACAAAACTTGGGAGATTGTTAAGTTGCCAAGGGAGAAGAAGACTGCAGGCTGCAAATGGGTGTTCACGGTCAAATATAAAACTAATGGTAATATTGAGAGATACAAGGTGAGACTCGTAGCCAAAGGCTTCACCCAAACATATGGAATAGATTACCAGGAAACCTTTGCCATGGTGGCAAAGGTAAATTCCATACGGGTGCTGTTGTCTCTTGCTGTAAACGTGAGTTGGCCATTGCAGCAGTTAGATGTAAAGAATGCATTCTTAAATGGTGAGCTAGAGGAAGAAGTGTTTATGAATCTACCACCAGGATTTTAAAATGATTATGGAGCTGGAAAGGTGTGTAAAATGAAGAAATCGTTATATGTTTTGAAACAAGCATGGTTTGATCGATTCACTAACGCTATCAAAGGGTCATGGATATCGTCAAAGTCAGGCTAATCACACTCTGTTCTACAAACATTCAAGTGATTTTAAGATAGCCATACTTACTGTTTATGTGGATGACATAATCTTGACCGGAGATAATAAAAGAGAATTGGAGGATTTGAAGTCTTTTCTTGGAAAGGAATTTGAGATAAAAGATCTTAGAGCTTTGAAATGCTTCCTAGGAATGGAATTTGCCAGATCCAAGAAAGGGATATTTGCCTCTCAAAGGAAGTATGTGTTGGAGTTACTTATGGAAATAGGTTTACTTGGCTGCAAACTGGTGGAAACACCAACGGAGCCCAGTTTAAAGTTGTAGGTAGCAAGTGCAGAAAAAGTGGTGAACAAAGAGCAATTCCAAAGGCTGGTTGGAAGACTCATTTATCTTTTACACACTCGGCTAGATATTACCTTCGCAGTGAGTGTAGTGAGTCAATTTATGCACTCACCAGGAGAAGAACACTTTGAGGCAGTTTATCGGATTCTCAAATACCTAAAGGGATCACCTAGAAAAGGTTTGTTGTTTGAAAACCACGGCCA
Source organism: Cornus kousa (assembly GCA_025631255.1). NCBI lineage: Eukaryota > Viridiplantae > Streptophyta > Magnoliopsida > Cornales > Cornaceae > Cornus > Cornus kousa. Next base: position 13,279 of record JAOTQH010048130.1, on the reverse strand, counting down.
TCTAAGGATTAAAGCCTATATCGATGCTAATTGGGCAGGTAGTATGATGAATAGAAGGTCTACTTCAGGTTACTGTACTTATGTTGGTGGAAACTTGGTTACTTGAAGGAGCAAGAAGCAAACTGTTATAGCAAGGAGTAGTGTAGAAACTGAGTTCAAAGCAGTTGCTCATGGAATTAGTGAACTTTTGTGGTTGAAAAGATTACTTGAAGATCTTAAAATCAAGTCTGATGCCTATGAAGCTTTACTGCGATAATAAAGCTACAATTAACATAGCTCACAATCCTGTCCAACATAATAGGACTAAGCATGTGGAAGTTGATCGACATTTTATTAAGGAGAAATTGGAAGGAGTGATATTTATGCCCTATATTCCTACAGAAGAATAGGTAGCAAATATCCTTACTAAAGGATTACAGAAGGGGAAATTTGAAAATCTTACATGCAAGCTGGGAATGCAAGATATTTTTTTGAGTCAGCTTGAGCGGGAGTGTGGAATAATCTAGGCTAAATTGTTAGGAATTTTAGTTAGGGAGGATTTTTAGGAATTATCCATAGTAAAGTTAACTTTTTTTAAAAAAAAAAATTATGATATGTATATATCTTTTCCTTGGATAGAATTTGTAATACACTTCCATATATATAGGCCTATAAACTAACATATGATATATGAAAAGAGAATACCAGAATTTATGCTTTTTCACCTTTGTGTTCATTATCATTGTTGCTAATTGCTACGGGCGAGAGTACAACTCTCATCATTATGGCACACAGAAGTACATAGAGTTTTGTCATCATTGTTATTGTGTGGTTGCAATAGGTGGTTGTTGTTGTTGTATTGCACATCATCGTCATCGTCGCTGTGTTGAATATCATTGTGTGGTGGTCACTGTCGTTGTGTGGTGGCTATCATTTGGTGAATATCATTGCTATGCGGTGAATATAGTTGTTGCGTAACAGATTTTTTATGGCTAGGGTTAATAATAAACATACAATAGAAAGCCCAGCCCACTCAGTTTGACCCACTTGGATCGCCCTTTTAACCCACTTTGTTCTATATGTTGGATCTCATCAATTTCAGGTTTGAACAAATTTTTTTTTCGTTCTTTGTATTGGTGAAGAAGGGACCATTATGTGACGGTTGTTCCTCAAGCTTAAACCACTCCCTTTGCAGCCCCAAGGTAGATGTACCCTCTTGTTTCATTGGTTTGGTGGTAGAGAATTGCCAACTTCCAAATTCAAATCGTGATTACGCTATCTTAGTACCCATCTCTCAACTTGATTAATCCTATAAGTAGCACAAAGATTTGTTGTCTAATAGATGTACATGGTCAAAAGGTGTCATGCATGCTTTTACTATAGAAATTGGGAATTGAAGCTGGCAGTATGACAGGTCCCTTGGTTGCCCCTGGGTCTACGGACTTGGATGATCTTGCAATTAATATCATTGGTGAAGCAAAACGAGAGCAGCCAACTTATTTAAGTGCGGATTTTTGGCTATCATGATTGAAGAATCTTATCAAGCATCACGACCAAGTCAGTGGTATAAAATTTTGTTTATATTAATCCTATAAGTAGCACAAAGATCTGTTGTCTGATTGATGTACATGGTCAAAAGGTGCCATCCATGCCTTTACTAAAGAAATTGGGAATTGAAGCTCACAGTATGATAGGTCCGTTGTGCAACTTTGTGTCTACAAACTTGGATGATTTTGCAATTAATATCATTGGTGAAGCAAAACGGGAGCAGGCCATCTTATTTTCTAAATGTGGATTTTTGGCTATCATGATTGAAGAATCTTATGAAGCATCACGATCAAGTCAGTGGTATAAAATTTTGATTATAATAATATATGATTTGCCGCAAGGAAACTCGAGGATGAGTTTTTTTGAAGTGAAGGAGACTGCGGTAAGATTGTTTTATTAGGTTTCATATTGTTTTTAACTAATGTAGTGGAAGCTATAAACGTTCACAAGGAATGGAGGTTATCTTGAATCCACAAGATAAGGTACCTTGAATCCACAAGGACAAGAAAATTCACAAAGGAATATGATATTTTATTAATAAAATTGAATGATTTTCTGCTATCTCAGTACATGTTTTTATAATAAATAAAACCTTAAACTATAAAGGAAACTAATAGCGTAAAGGAAACTAATTGCTTAAGTAATCTAAAAATATAAAGAAACTATTTGTAGAAGGAAATTAAAAAACCTAAAATTAAACCACTAGAAATTATAAAAAAATAAAAATAAAAATAATATGAAACCTAATAAAATTATCCTAAATCAGAAAGATGTGTTGGACTTATTAGAGAAATAGGTGGTCTTCCTGATGATATACCTAGGGATCCAAATACAAAACTGATGGTTGATGAAGGTGATTTATTTGATGACCTTGGCAAGCGATTGTTTAAGAAATTGATTTAACTCGGTATCACTCGATCAGTCTGATATTTATTATGCAGTTAGTGTCGTAAGTCATTTTACGGGAAGTCCTAGGGTGCGATATTGGAATGTTGTTCTTCAGATTGTCCGAATCCAAAGCAAGCTCCAGGACTCAGGTTGCTGTACAAATTGAATGGACATCTAAGGGTAGAAGTTTTTACGGATGCCAATCGAATAGGCATCTAATTTATTTTTGTATTTCTTATTTGGGCATGCTGGTCATTTCACTGAAACACTGTTTTGTTATATATAAACAAGATGAGAGCATATTAGAAATCTCCCTGAAAATTTCCTTAACATAGTCTTCTCTGTTTCCTTCTCTTTCAACACTAATTCCAACACACAGTTTGTTGCTTAATGGTGGATGGAATTAGGAATGTTGTAGCATTAAGACCTTCAGCAAATGAGAAGCTTTCTTTCATCTATTCAAGTACATGGTGGGGAGGATGTGGTAGTTTTATGTTCATTTCATAGCAATGAATGGCTTGTAATAAAAATTTGTCCTGCTACATAAATATGTGGTTTATGGATTAAATGCTTCATATATTATAGGTGAATGCTATGTATTGATCGATTTGGGGTTGAATCAAAGTTTTCCACTAGACTACATAAGGGACTTATAAGGGGTGTTTATGTACGGGATATATAAATCAGATGAATTGCATTATCATAAACTATTTCATGTTCAGTGATAATAGAGGGACTCTTTATCAACAAAGAAATGAATTGCATCAAGGATAAGTCGACAATCATAGGAATTGCTCCTTTTGATTCTCAAGTCTCAAGCATTAGAGAGTGGATGAACCCTTGTATTAATTAGTAGATATTTTGATTTATTTGATGCGCGAGACCGAGTTTTATTTTTTTCCCTTTTACCGCATTTATCATTTTTCTTGCATTGCATGCTTCTTATGTGTGGGGATGCATGCCACGGGGTTCTGGGATTCTTTTTGGACATTTCTTCGTGTCACGGACACTAAGAAATTCCATTAGAGTCATTTTAGCGATTTCGGGTTTGTGGGCCCGGGAGGTCGCTCTGTGGGCTAGGTGGGGATTTCATGTTCGGGAATTTTCCCGACATCATTTATTCTCTTTTAAGTTTTATTTGGACACTTAATTTGTGCTGTGTAGCTTATGTATATTGTGTGTGAATGTGGGTAGTGTGAAGGGGCATGAAGTCATTTTGGTGTTTATAGTGGTGGGGCCTTTCCCCAATATCTCATCTAACTATACAAGTGAGAGGGTGAGTGTTTAGGTGACAATTTTCTTTCCTATTCTACTTTAGCCATGGCCCCTTTTTCTTCTTTTCTTTTTTCTTCTCCACCATTTTTACATACTTTAGCCTAGGTTTTGATCTATCTAGCTTCGGATTTAGAGGATGTTGTAGTTGAAAAGGTTGGAGATCTCAAGAGCTTCCATCCTATGGTCTTGGATTTCATTTTGGTGCACAATCATCTTTGGGGAAACTAGGGTTTTCTTCCAATTTGAGGTAGGGGGTGTCTAACTAACAAGGTTTCCTTGATTTATGTAAGTGATTGTATGTTTTCTCTTTACCTAGCATGATAATGTAGACATATTTAAAGTATACAATGCTGGTGGGTTCATGTTAACTGTGATGTAGTTGGTGTATTAGCTTTCCTACTTGAATTCTAGCATGATTAGTAAGTTAATTTCAAGTGAATTGTATACTAGTGTGCTCCTATATTGTAAATTCTAGTGTAGACTTATTTGCTACCATGATAATGAAGTAAATGTTCCATCTTGATGTCATAATTGAATTTAGTATGTTTAGTGTGGAGCCACAACTAGAATTCACTACATGAATTGAAAATTGTATGGCCTTATCCTTTGATAACAAGTTTATTGATATCATAAGTATGCTTATAATGTTGTTTGGATCAAATTGAACTACATTGTATGATTGTATGTTAAGTGTATTCAAAATGCCTATATGAGAGCCATACTTGCGATTTATTTATATTGGAAGCATGTGGTAGCATAACTCTTTACCATCATTAAGCCTAGTTTGGTCTATGAGGGTATGCCCTCTTTATTATTGTACTTTATTGCAAAATCTTTAATGAAATACAGGGAAAAAAATTTCACATATACATGTATTAGATCTAGACATTTCGCTAGTTGAGGGAGGATGTCATAAGGGAGCCAGAGGTAACTAAAATGAATTCTGTCCTGGGTGGCTACATTGAAGAAACAATCAAATTCCAAAGGATACTCGCATGCTAACAAACCATACCTTCAACTCATTAGGTGACTTCTTCAGCATTTCTGATGGTTTTATCTCTTCCGTTATCAAACGCCGGGCTAGCAATGCACTATTCTGGAAAGAAAAATAAAATAAAGAGAGGAGAATACCAAAAAAGAAAAAAAAATAATAAAGAAAACATTAATGCTTTAGCACAAGCATAATGCCATTTTTTAAAGTTAGTAAATAAATCTGCAGCCACAATATCTTTCCTATCCAATTTATATACGGTGAAGAGTCCAATCATTTACTTGAATGCACTTTATCTCAATGAAATAGTGTGGAGCACTGAATTGGAACTTGAAAATACAACATAAACAAGTGACAATAAATACAGTTTGGAACTTACCTTTAGCCCTCAGCCCCTAACAACACGATTTTTAGTTACTACAATAACCTTAGTATCAGCTGACCTCAGGATAATAGACTATGATATTATGCTGAACAAATCTTAATATCTTTCTAAAATCAGTGCAGTCAAGGCATTCAGGAGATGCAAGAGATATCAGGCAACAGAAGCGTAATGATATCAGTCCCAGTGTACTTGAGAAAAGCATATTGGTTACGTCCTTTACCACACTAAGAACCAAAGAATCGAACTCTCCCAGTGTAGGTGATAAAAGAGCTGAATATATTGTGGTTAAATCACATTCTTAGCATCTAATTAATAAGTGGCTGCTCTAGATGAACAGCCAGAGACCAAGACTTGACAAGTTTACCTTTGCAATGGGAGTTAACATCAGCCTAGGAAACCAATATTTGTCTCTCTGGACAATAGCGTCCTCTTAAGTATTTACCATAAAAAAAGCATCAGCATCCTACTATCTTTATTTCCCTTATAAAATCCACTATTATGATGTTCTATTATCTTCATTGCCTCATTTCATTGCATGTCATTGCCCTCCACTTCGTCATGAGATAGAACCTCACAAAGTTCTAACGACAGAAAAATAAGATACAAGATTGAAAAACTCAAGTCTAATGAATTTTCCTTTTTCAACATCAATTGATCAAAATCGCAGTATCCTTGTGAATAACGAGAGTTAGGATTAAAATGCATAAAATAAATAAATAAATAAAACTATCATAGCCTCAAGATTAAGAAATTTTGGAGTCTGTTATAGGTGTCAGCATAAAATACAAAATATGTCTTTAGAAAAGAGACTATCATTTGTAGCTGGATTGATGCTAGTTCTATTAAGGAATGAAGATCCTTCACAGAAAATGTGGAGTTTGTTAAAGTGAATAGCGTATAATTTGCACTAGATACTTTTTCTTTTCATTAAATCTTATACCTGCTAGTATGGTAGTGATCTTAAGCAGTATGGAACTTCAACAAACAAGTTGTGTCTAATTTGGACAATTTTAGACAGTAACACCTCTAAGACATTCATTCACACTTACAGGACACATCTTGAAATTGTCCAAACATTAGAAGTAATGTTCTTAATCGCAAACAATTGGCAAACACTTGCAGGACAATTTTAGGTATATGTCGTAGACTTGGAGGGACCTTGAACAAAGATATACAGCTTTCAATAAATAAATATATATAAAGCATAATTGCATGAGAAACTTAGAACATAGTAAAGATTATACTTTCACACCTCAACTTATTTGATCCCATGATTGCTCCAACTGAGCACCTCCATCAGTGGACCACTGAATAAAGTTATAATTAGTCATGAGATTATCACCTTATCAAATAATTCTGACGTAAGCAGAAGCGACAATTTTTTTCACAAAGAACAGTTTACTTTGAATCCACAAAGTAGATGTGTTGAATCCACAAAATGAAGGATAAATTAAGAGAAATTTGATGTTTGTATTGATAATTGAATGAATGATTCTGATCTCTGTATTATACATATTTATAATGAAAGAAAACCCTAATCCATAAAGAAACTAATTGCAACTTGAATTCTTATAATAAGCCTAAAAATAAAGTTTCTCTAAAAATTCTAAAAAAAATAGAGAAAGAAACCTAATAAAATAAAAATTACTAAATATAAAATATGAATGCAATCCGAGTTCATTTAGACAACAAACAAAATCCTGAAATATTCGACAGGTTTCTTTCGGACCGAAAAACCATATTTTGAGGCCCTAAAGGATGATATTTGGCTGAAAAGCATGTTACGTCAAGGCATAGTGGCGAGTCTTGTTTGTTGGGCCATTTCCAGTCAAAAAACTCTTCTGTCGGGTCAAAAAAAAAAAAAAAAAAACACTTTGGGATCGACCCAAAAAATCTGTCAGCATGCCCGTTTGGCCCCTAGTGTTCCAAACGGGCCATAAAGGCTTTAGCAATCAGTTCTATATTAGTCTCCTTGCTTGAAAAGAACTCGTCCTTGAGTTAAGACTGAAAGAGCGTGTCTCATCTGGCGAAAAATACTCAAATAGATTTGCAACATTAAATGTAGGAGAAATAGTCACATCTTTGGGAAGCTCAACAACATAAGCATTGTCATTAATTTTCTTCAGAACCTGATAAGGCCTATATTTCTTGTTCTTCAATTTGTTGTAAGTACCAATAGTAAACCTCTCCTTGCATCAAAATACCATAACTAAATCTCCTTCTTGAAAGACTTTCTTTCGCCTCTTCTTATTCGTTGCTTCCTTATATTTCGCATTGGCTTATTCAAAATGCAATCGAACCTCTCCCTGAATGGCTTGGATGTGATTTGCTATGTGTTCTACAACAACACTCTTTCCACAGATAGCTTCGGAAGTGGACCAAATCCAATGTATGCTTCAATGGACGATAGTAAGCAATAACCAATAGGCTAGTGTCCTAGCGGTACCAAGCCCCTACTTCTCAAAGAGAGGTCAAGGGTTCAAGCCTCAGTAGAGGCATGTGCGTGTGAGTACCCAACTAGGAAAAAAAAAGATGATAGTAAGCAATAACAAAAGGCTACTTGCCCCGATTCACCATGCTATTGTATGCTAATTCTACTTGTGATAACTCAAGATCCCATTGTTTTGGTTTCTCACTAGAAATACAATGAATCAGATTGCCCAAAGTCTGATTAACCACCTCTATTTGACCATCAAATTGCGGATGACTAGTGTTGCTGAAATTCAAAGATGTATCAAAACGCCTCAATAAAGTCCTTTAAAAATGTGATAGGAATTTGGTGTCCCTATCTGAAATTGTGAACTTAGGAACTCATGAAGATGAACAACTTTCTTAAAGAACAGATTTGCAACATGTGTGGCTTCAGAAATCTTCTTGGAAGCTATGAAGTGAGCCATCTTAGAATAACAATCAACAACTACAAAAACTGAATGCGCCTCTCGTTGAGTTCATGGAAGTCCTAGGAAAAATCCTCTTAAGGACAATTTGGTGTAGGTAGTGGGATATAAAGAGTTGAGATTGACCTTTAGCAGATTAATAGATTGGATATCTCCGTACATGGTTGCCAACATCCCTCTTGAGTTGTGGCTAATAATATTGCTCTTCGACCAAGGCTATGGTCTTATCTCAACCAAGATGTCCACTTACACTGCTACCATGTAAATCATAAATAATATGGTCAAAAAAGGAACTCCTCGAAATACAAAGTTGATTACCATGAAAAAGAAATCCCTTGTCTATGTGCATACTCTTAGCAACCTGTCTAATCTGACACTTAGCCCAGAATTCCTTGAAGTCATCATCTTCCCCATGCAACTCCTTCAAACAATCAAAACCCACAACTTCAAGTCGTAAAGTCACCAAGAGTGCTGCTCTTCGGCTAAGTGCATTAGCAACTCTGTTCTATTTGCTTGATTTATACCTTAAGGAGAAGGTAAATCATTGAAGAAAAGAAACCCATTTGGCATGCATCCTGCTAATATTATTCTGACTGTTCATGAACTTCAAAGCTTGATGTTCAGTGTAAATAACGAAATCTCTTTGCACTATATAATGCTCCCAAACCTTCAATGCACGTACCATTGAATAGAACTCAGGCTCATAGGTAGTCCACTTCTTCCTCGCATCACTAAGCTTCTCACTATGGAACGCAACTGGTCCGCTCTCTTGGGATAGAATAGCACCAACTCCAATGACTGAGCCATCGCACTTAACCTCAAACAATTTCTCAAAGCATGGCAATGCTAGAATAGGTGTATTGGAAAGTTTTTCTTTGATCACTGCAAAGCTCTATTCTGCCTCTTCGCCCCATTTAAATTTTCCCTTCTTCAGGCAATCTGTAATAGGAGCAACAATACTATTGAAATTTCTGAAGAATCTCTGATAAAATGTTGCTAAACCATAAAAACTGTGCACATTGCTTACTGTTTTAGGCGTGGGCCATTCTTGAATTGCTCAAACTTTTTCCTCATCAACCTAAATGCCTTTAGCACTCACCACAAAACCCAAAAACAGTAAACTATTGGTCATAAAAGTGCACTTATTCACATTGATGTACAACTTGTTTGCCTGCAAAATTGTCAGTACCTCCCTCAATTGTAATTGATGCTCCATATTTGACTGACTATAAATCAGGATATCATCAAAATAGACAACGAATCTGCCAATAAAAGGTTTCAATACCTTATTCATAAGCCTCATAAAAGTGCTTGGAGCATTAGACAACCCAAACGGTATCACTAACCATTCATACAAACCCTACTTAGTCTTGAAAGAAGTCTTCCATTCGTCCCCTGGTCTAATACGAATTTGGTGGTAGCTGCTTCTCAAATCAATCTTTGAAAATAGTTTTGAACCAGCCAGTATATCCAACATATCATCTAACTGTGGAATAAGAAATCTATACTTAATGGTGATCATGTTGATGGCTCTAGTATCGATACATATACGCCAACTACCATCTTGGTACTAACAAAGCTGGAAGGACTCGTACTCTCTCTCTCACCATACCCTTTTGAACCAACTCCTCAACTTGGTCCTGCAGAATCTGACACACCTTCGAACTCCTGCAATAGTGTGATAAATGTGGTAGACTAGTACCAGACACAAAGATCTATGTGGTATTGAATATCTCGTATAGGAGGTAGACCACTAGGTAACTCGTCGGCAATAATCTCTCGAAACTCTTCAAGCATGGGCTGTAACATTGTTAGACCGAAAAACCCTATTTTGAGGCCCTAAAGGATGGTATTTCGCTGAAAAGCACATTATGTCACGGCATAGCTGTGAGTTTTGTCCGTTGGGTAGTAAAAAAACTCACCTGTCGGGAAAAAAATGCACACTTCGGGATCAGCCCAAAAAATCTGTCAGCATATACGTTTGGCCCTGGCGGTCAAAACAAGCCATAAAGGCTTCAACAATCAGTTCTACATCAAATTTGATTTAGCTGTAATTTATAAAATCTAATATCTCTACTTAACTTCTCCATAAACTCCAACACCCTGTTGACACCACACACTACTATCAAATTACCATTCAAACACCAAATTAACTTTTCCACAAACTACACTACTAGTGGTGGTTCTCTCTATTTTGCCTCTATTACTTTCTTTCTGAATAAATCCTAAACACCATGACCATATCAACAGCCAAATCCATATAGAATGATATACAGACACCAGGGGATAGGGGCATTGAAATACTAGTGACAAAAAATATTAATAAAAGGGTGTTAGGTAAATATGTCTTGTATCTATTATTTCCTACTCAAAACTTGTGTTCTAATGTGTGTTGTGTCAAACTGTCTTGAGTCAAACAAGTGCATCCGTTGAAGTCAAGGCAAAAACAGATTCGAGAAGAACACGGGAAAAGAAGATTCGTGAAGAACATGGTGAGCAATCCGTATCCTTAATCACATATCTAGTGCCACAGATAAAATGACCTTAAAAAGACCTAATTTGACTAGATTGATCTTGAAAAGGTTCAATATTTTATTTAAGAAGTGTTTTAGAAAAATGGCTTTTGAATGATTTGAATTTTAAGCATTTTTCAAAATTGAATTTTTATTAAAAAAACAAAGGTATTGATAAATTGGCCAACCAATCGAGTAAGAAACTAAAATCTTTAATCGAAAGGTCAATTTATCGAAGTCTATCTGAGAATGTGAATTTTAGGGTTGAGATAGTGAGAACATCATCAAATGGTCGATTGATTAAGGAAATTCTTGATGGTGTCAATCGAAGGGTCAATAACCCTTCGAGCAATTATTTTTTTAAAAAACTCTAAAAAAAATAATTTTACAAGAAATCAACTTCCTCAAACGTATGGGCAAAAAGTATAGAGTTATGGTCGATCTATGCTATGATTAAAAATCCCTAATCATGTAGAGAGAAAATTGAGAGAGTAGAATTCCAAATAACTCAATTAAGTGTTCATCAATTCAAATCAACTGATCAGTTTAAAGAGCAGAAGAATGGACAATCAGTACAGAAGCAGATTCGTGAGGAGTGAAATTTGTTGACGATCGGATAGACAGCCTAAAGACCTAAGTATAATGTTTGGTGTCCCTAAAGACCTAAGTATAATGTTTGGTGTCAGTCTACATGTGGAGATAACTAGGGATTCTACGTGTGAATTGACGATCTGGTTGAAACTATTTTCTTGTATAGTGGAAGTCCCGTGGTTTTTGCCAATTGGGTTTTCCACATACAAATTTGGTGGTTATACTTTATTTTATTATACTCTCTATGGTTGCATGATTGTTTATGTGATAGGTGAATTTGAAAGTCAATAGTCACCAACTAAGATTCAAATCACAGTCTACAAAATAACTAAAGTTATAATTAATATCCATTAAATTTATTCACCTCCATCAAAATCTATGTCACCGCTCACACTCTATCAGAGGGTTAACAAATCTAGCGCAAATAACAAATATAATAATAATAAAAAAAACAAAAAAAAAAAAAAAAAAACCTCCATCCATCAAATTAACATACATCAATGAGCATACCGGTCCAAGCCCCCGCTAGGATCATCAACCCCATATGAACCCCACACAATCCTACTCCAACATCACAAGTTCACAACCATTAAAGCACCACCATCTACCCAATTGAACGCCCATTGCAGCCATTAATGGCATCTGCATCCACACCAGAAGCATAATCTGACCTTCCAACAGAAATATTTGAACAAATTTTGATGTTTAAGGTCTTTAGGGATTTAAGTTGTTCTTGCTTTTGTGGGTCTATCTTATGTTGTTTGTATACGTACACTTATACACTAATACACCAAATCACTTCGACTCTCCCTGCGTATAAACATAGATACAAATCAATACGCATGGTGTTGATTTTTGTGGTGGCCTAATTGGTTTTGTTGATTGACATAGTGGTGGGTTTTTGCTGCAGAGAGAGAAAGAGTGAATAGAAATGGTTATGGCGATGTTGACGACCATCTATTCTAAAAACTTAAGCTGTTAGAGAGGGTGCAACTTTAATATTTAAATCCTTCAACACGCCCTCACGTGTGGCCTTCTTTTGGTCCAACATCTATTTCAATTTTAATTATGGGTGACGATGAAGTTTAAGTACAGGACTTTGCCTATTGTGATACCCTGTTGATAACCATCTACTCTATAAGCTTAAGCTGTTAGAGATGGTGTAACTTGAATATTAAAATCTTTTAACAGGTGACACATTTTGTTGATGAAGGTGATGATAGTTTTTGTTATAAAGAATGCTATTAAGCATATATACTCCTATAAAGCAGACGTATTCATATCACATTCGTATTGGATAGAGAAGAAATACTAAATAGAAGAAAGATAAGAGAAATGTGTACAAGGTTTGAATAAGATAAATCACTAGCTCTAGTATTTATAAATAAAAATAGCATATGCTTATATTACAAGAAAGAAAGTTAAATCAAATCTAAATCAAATCACATAATATTCTATGGCATATTCTATGCCATGATTTGTGGCTATCAAATCTCTTCTAATAAGGTAAGTCATTCCATATATCATGGCTATCATATCTGCTAACACTCTCCTAAGTTGGTGCGTGAATATCTGAGATGCCCAATTTAGACAATGCATCTTCAAATACGGTCTTGCTGGCATATTTCTTCAGAATCTACTAGTTGCAGAGTGCAAATTTGAGTAACAATGATTTTCTCTCAAATGAAGTGCCGATCAACAAATCAAAAATGTCTCCTCAGACTATAAACAATCAACAATGTCTCCTCAGACCGTAGACAACCAATCATGTCTACTCAGACCATAAGTAACCAACAATGTCTCCTCAGACCATTTCCCTTCAATACACATTTAAAACATATAGATGGAAGAATCAACAATGTCTCCTTAGACCATTCCCTTTATACATATGTTTAAAGAATTAATAATGTCTCCTCAGACCATAAAAAAAGAAACAACTATGTCTTCTATGTCTCCTTAGACCATTTTTGAATGGGTGGTGCCGAACTCGCAACGTCTTCATAGAGGTCGGACCACCCTGCCTACCCAACACCTCCCAGATAGTCGATGTAACCTTAGACCATTCCCGAATGGATGGTGCCGAACTCACAATGCCCTCATTGCAGTAGGGCCACAATGGCACTGATACCAAGAAGAAATACTATAGAGAAGAAAGATAAGAGAAATGTGTACAAGGTTTGAATAAGATAAATCACTAGCTCTAGTATTTATA
>JAOTQH010047594.1:0-17477 GCA_025631255.1 Cornus kousa | reverse complement strand
CAAATTTTAATATAATAAACCCTGATACAAAAAAAAAAAAAAAAAAAAAAACCCTGTATAAGTTGAAATGGAGTGGATACATAATTAATAAAAGAAATAAAAATAAAAAATAAAAAGAGTTTAGAGCGCAAAATAAAGCTCGACACATTTAATACCCTTTATTGTTTCATCATTTAATACCCTAAAAATATCTAATTTAGATATTATTTGAAAAATAAAAAAGAAAGAGTCACAAGTCACGAGTCGACTCACGACCCTCCCATCTTCTCGTAATTTATATAGAAGCATAGGTGTGCCTACCAAGAAACATTTATACATGTTGTGATATTAACCTAATCTTGTTATTCTTTAAAGATGGACTCTTGTGAAGGAAAAAGATGTGGCAAAAAGATGACAAAGTTCATAGAGCTCAACACAATTGGTGTGTCCCAGGAATTCCAACTTCAAGCTGCAAAGGTCCTACGTGTCATTGCAGATAACTGTCAATACTGTGACAATCCAGACTCAGATACTTTGCTTGAATGGTAAACTTACAGGGCTCGTTTGGATTAAGAGATTTAAAGAGAAAAGAAAGAAAAGGATAAGGAGAGATGGAACAAGTTAAGAGACGTGATGGGACAAAGCTACATGTGCAGTCCACTATAATTTCATGGGGTAGTTATAATAGTGTAATACTTATTTATGTATATCTTTTCTTTTTAATTGTAACTCGCGGTGTTTTCTCTATATTTTCTTTTCTAATATCAATTTTTCGACTATTATTAAGTTATATTTTTTTTTAATTTTGAATTTTCTCAAAGTATATATACTATGACTAGTAATTATAAAAATAATAATATTACAATTGATTTATAAAATATTCAAACTTTAGTTACATAGTACAAATTTGGCCTTCCAACCTATAAATTTTTGGCTCCGCCCCTGCTCTCGTTGCTATTGAACCATCCGGCACCGTTTGGGTGGACACACCCAAGCAAGCTCCAACCCTCCCCCTCCTTAAAATGGGGATATGTTATACTATTGAACTAGATGCCCTTTGGTAACATCAATGAAACTTTGTCTATAACATTTATTTTCTAGTATAAAGTTTACAATGCCCAGGATTATTCCCCCCCTAATGCACAATCATAAAAAGCTCTCAGTTTGCCTTGATACTAGAGAAATGAATAGTTTTTAAGGGAAAAAATATATATATATATATGACTTTGTATTGAGTGGGAATACCATGTGTAAAATACTTCTGGAGTATTGTATATTTTGCTGCAGTCATACAAAAAAAATCCTACTGATTTTCTCTCCTCATTTTTAGGATTTTGACGACTTTTTCTAATTACCATCTATCTTTAATTAATCGGTAAATTTAAAAAATAAATTCTCTGTCTCTAACATTTATTGACCTTCTTAGCCAACTGATTTTCTCGATCTTCTCATTTTCAGGGTTTTTCTAATTATCATGCATCTTTCTTTAATTAATTGATAAATTTTCAAATAATAAATTTCAAATCACTAGTAACTGAACATTGAACCGTCGCGACTCCATGACCATTCAACCTCATCTCTTAAATGTAATATAAATCTAATATAATGGATGAGATTGAAAAGCCTTAATAGTATCTCCAGCAGCAGTAGTTTATAAATTTTTGTGTAAATCTGACGTGTCAGAGTAGATTTACACAAAAAATTTGTACTACCTATTTTTAGCTCCAATGGTTATTTGATACCTATTGTGTAAAAAAATATCCTCCGATAATAACCCACCACGTGTCATACCCAAGGCCATACATAATTTTTACAAACCTACTTGATTCACTTTACTTTTTGGCGATTAAATCTCACAAAGAAGAAGAAGATGGAGCCATGTTCGTCAATTTTGGTGGGCAGGTATGAAGAAAAATATATAATAGCCTTTGAAGACTTGTCAGATTACAGCCTCTGAAAACAGTGTTGGATTGTATACCACAAATAATTGGTAAATAGATCTCGTCCAATTAAATTCAAGGCAACATTTAAAACTGTGATGATTCGTTAAAATCATAATGCATAAATGTACTTAACAACATTAAATCGTGAAAACCCTCATGAGACTTCACTCGTCCACGAAAAAGAACCGAAATGAGAAAAGATGAATGATCTTTGAAGTCTGAGTTTTTCTTTGATTTTTTGCAACTTTGAGGCTTCCTTGAATCCATTGCTTGGACGGTAACTTGAAGAGGCCTGAAATTGCCTATTTGAAAATTAGATTGTTTCTACCCATTGAACCTTTCGTTCCAGCCCAACAAATTGGTACATATAAGAAGCTTCCATTGTGCCCCAATAAGTGGTATCAGAGCCTAGGTTGCAATCTTCGGATGGACTTTGTATTTGGACTGGATCAGATTGGATTCTCGGAGTTGGTTTTTGACTTCACGTACTTTCATTCTAAGTGGTTTCCACGAAATACGTATCTTTACTTTTGTATAAAAGTACTGATACTGTAGCATATCTTAGAGTTTGTATGTATCAAATGATTTAACTTTCATGTTACTAGTGAACTCAACAAGGGCTTCAATTTTATTAGAGCAAAGCGAGGGCTTTGATTTGATCGGAGCAAAGCTTCATTTGGTATGCATTGGGGTTTTGATAAAAAAAAGAACTAGGATCATAGTGCCATTTGCGGTAATTTAAAGAGCGCGTCGAGGGCTTCAAGTTGATCGGGGCCAATCTCCATTTGGCGAAAAGGAAACAACTTTATTTTTAAAAATAAAACAAAAGGGGTGCGAAGGGGAGACCCCCGATAGTGGGCTATTTGATGAAATTATTGATGTGTTTAGGCAAGTGAAGATCAATCTTCCACTTTTGGATGCAATTAAGCAAATTCTGACTTATGCCAAGTTCTTAAAAGATCTTTGCACCCAAAAGAGAAAGAACAAGCTATTTTCAGGTTTCTGATGTCTTCTCCTCTTTATGCTGACTTGTGCTATTCAACCTCCGGAATTTTAAGCTAGAGGTGTTAGAAAAGTTACCACAAGGATAACTAGCTTGTGGCAGCCAAGCGTTCATGACAGTATAAGGCACTAATTCATAACATGCCCCAATCAGGTTTAAGGTGTATGTACGAACTTCAAGGTGCATTAGCTCCAATCATTATTTTATACCTTTTGTGTAAAAATGGAGCTACCAATAACAATCAACCACGTGTCATGCCTAAGACTCCACATAGGGTATTTTAGTCCATTCATCTATCTTACTTTCCCGTTTTAGTTCTAATTTATGTTTTTGTCTATTTCAAGTTAATAAGGTTCAAACAGGCTCTTGACTCATTTGTTGGAACATAGTACAGTTGTAGAGGAAGTTTTGATTGTTGTGTTATATACATAAAGAATAATAATTTAAAGACCACCAAATTCAATTTATGTTAAAAACTATTACCTAATAAAATTCATCTGAGCCCATTCTAAATCGATCTTGGATTGATCGATCTATGCTCTTTGTATACTGTTGACTTTGACCGAGTTTTGAATTTTGAATTTATCTTTTTGCTGACTATGGCTGATTGTTTTGCATAGTAGTCTCCGGCGGAGGATGAGATCTTCGCCTTCTTTGAGTTTTTGGCGGTGAAGAGAGAGTTGAGGAAACTCACAATCCTGCCCAACGAGATCAGTTGCATCGGCTTTTTCTGATCATCGATTTTTAGATGTGTTTGTTGTTGATCACTGTGGAATTTGATGAAGAACGACACGATTTGATGTGCTTGTTGTTCTTTGTCTTTAGAGATAAGCGCCGAATATTGCATATTCAAGCAAAAAAATATGTACACAAACTTTAACTATACTAAGATTTTTAATTAATTGTGAAAAATTGTTTCAAATTCCTGAACGTCTTTCAAGTTGCACGGCGTCGATTTTTGTTTTTACTCGTTCTCCTTCGTCCGGACTCCAAATTGAGTGAACTTTCTTTTTAGCTTGACTAATTTTTTGCTATCTTTCCAGCGGTGGAACACCAGTAGAGACTAAATACTACAAACAAGAACATGAAATATGTCTTGTTAGAATATTTATAATAACACAACATATCAAATTAAGCCATTGATCGTCTCCTGAACAATACTTCAACTCCGGCGACATCTACAACAAACCATCCTCACCGTTCAGTCATGCTTCCGCATTTGTTTTCTTTAGGTTCCATGACCTCATTGAGGGTCACATTGGTGTCTTATAGACATGTAGTATCTCTAGAGACCATTGTTTTACCTTTGCACTTAACCATGCGAAAATTTCGCTCCTTCTTTTATAGAAGAAAATAAAGATCAATCATGATTTGTCCTACATTCAAAAGTTTATTTTATTTATTTAGAGAATTTTTGTGTATATTTGAGAAAATTGATTTTGTATAAAAGAGGGCTTTTTTTATTTATTTTTTATTTTATTTTTTATCATCCTGGGTGTATTTTGATGTATTTGTATTTGAATAAATCAAGGATTTTTATCCTGTACCCAGGTCACAAATCCACTTCACAACAGTTTTCCAAAAAATGGCTTGCAACTCCCTTTTTATGTGACTTAGCTTTTTCCTTGTTAGGATGACTAAGTTGCTTGATGACGAGATTGAAGAGGATGAGATGTTCTGGAATCAGGAGGCTTTAAAAGAGGTTTTTACTGTCATGCTAATTGCTAGAATGAAATGTGCAGTTTTATATTAATATATATATATATATATGTATGTATGTATGTATGTATCTATATTGGATTGAGTTTATTCACATGTTGCTCAGGAAGAGGATGATGTAAACTATGAAGAAGAAACAGAGGTTGCTGATGTTTTTGACAGTGACTTTGATGAAGATGTATGTTCTTTGAGGTTTTTCTCAAACATAATATATTTAGCTACCAAATAGGAAATATATAGCTACCTCTTTCACACTTTAGTATACATTTTAATATTCTAGTCCATTTGAGCTTCCTTACTATCCAAAATTTAGTGAACTCATATTGTTACCAGGAACCTGAACCTGATGAAGAAGTAGAAAACGAAGCAGATGACAGGTTTGATTTTTCCATGCCAATGGACTATCTTATTTCAATTTTTGTACAACTTAGATGTTAAGTTATTTTACAGGATACGGACAAAGAAGCGACTAATATTTCCAGGAAAGCAATTGCCAAAGAAAAAAAAGAAAAAGAAGGACCTTTCGAAACTAGAAAAAGACCCCCAGGATGAAAAAACTGACGATCAATCTACCCTCTCTAAACATCATGATGTTCCTGATGATTTAGAAGTAGAGAGAATTGTTAGGAAATCCACAAGAACTTCTGTCATTGTTAAGCAGGCTGAAAGGGATGCAATACGTGCAGCATTGCAAGCAACAATGAAGGTGAGGCATAAATTTGATTGTAGACTTTGTTCTTGCTGATATGAGAATAGGGATAGAACATCTCTTTTTGGGTTATTAATAGATCTTAAATGTTTTTATTTCTTTAATAAGAAAGTAAAACCTGGGGATAAAAGTAATAATATTTGTTAAGCTCTATATAAATTATACAATACGTCTCTCAAACCCAAAAATAAATATTATTAAATATTTTATTTCAGGCCCATATATTACTTTCTTGTTAAAGAAATTAAAAGCATCTCAAAAGGTTTAAGATGCGTATATGAAGAGGGCCTTAAGAATAATGTTCTTTCTATTAAAGACACTGGGATTTAGATGCATAATCTAAAGACTAACATTGTTCTCGATCCTATTATCAGCTTCACCAACTCAATTAACTTGATAAGTGCTGTACAACTAGTACATCAAATGTAGCAATTTCTCAATGAAATGGAGGGGTTTGGAAAAAAATAAATGAACAACAAGCTTTTTGGAGTTTTAGCTATACTAATTCTGTTGTTCTGAAAACCCTATTAGAATCATTGAAATGGCTAGGCTAAGGATCGTTTTGTCTATGTTCTTTCTCGTTTCAAAGAGGAGATGGAAAGGTTGATATATGTGTATGTCGTCTTTTTTCGAACTTGGTCAGCCCCCTCCATATTAATATATATGATTCTTTAATTGAATTGTTTTTCAAATTTTTTTTTTTTTTTTTTTTTATTTTATTTTAATTTTTATGTATTTTTATTTCCTTTGATGTTAAGTTACTTCTCAGTTCTCACCATATCTTTAAATGTTTTTTTTCCCCATGAAAACCTCCTAAAAGTATGAACTTAAAAGTTACTATCGATTTTAGATCATTCATTTAGTTTGAAACCAATACTTCCTGTTATTGTCAGCCTATAAAAAGGAGAAAGGAAGGCGAAGAAAAGAGGATGACTCAAGAAGAGATGCTTCTTGAAGCAGCTCAAACAGGTTTAGGCCTACGTATTAATTTTAAAATATGGTGTATGGATCATTTGTTTAATATGAATTTTCAGGTTGCTTCTTTCTTACAGGATGATCTCAATTTGCAGAAATTCAGAAAGGTTTTGTGTGAATTTTTTATGTTGTAGAAATTATGAACTTGAGGAACTTGGAGCGGGTGTTAGCAAGGGAGGAAGAAGTTAAGAAAAGAGCAATTGTGCATAAAGCAGTTTATAGTGGCCCTCAGATTCGATATCTTTCTAGAGATGGCAAGCTTTCCAACATTTCTCAGTAATGCTGAATTTTATTCATGTGTCAGAATGAGAATGGGCAACCTCTCATTTTTGCAGTGCAGCTGAATAAAAAAATAATCCTTTTGCTTCAGTCTTTCCTTTTTAATTGCCCTTTATTGCATTACAATCTGTGTTACGTAGACTGTCCAATCTCCCATCATGTACCTATGTCAACGCGACATGATGTGGGTACACAAGAACCTAAATCAGACACCCCTATCCTTTACAAGAAGTATAAACTCTCTTTTGATGGTAGAGTCGAGTTCCTATATTTTTTTAGACAGATAGAAACTCTTTTTCCCTTCTTTTTTTCTTGTGCAATATTTCATTTAAATTAAATTATAATATTCTTAAAGAACATGTGAACATCAGATATTACACTATATAACATGACATATAATGTATTTAAATGCATAGTATGTGTTTGTGTACCTGTATCCAACTGTTGGACACATTCTCCTGGGTACTAAGATTCTTCCTTGGAAGATCCGACATGCATACAACCCGCACCCAATCTTGTACCATAGATTACAATTTCGTAATATTGGATTTTCACGCAAGATTCTTTTGGAACCACTTGATTTTGATCAGTCATTTATTGCAGGTCATTCGTGTATAGAATTCACTGGAGGATCGTCTTTCCAGTCACAGATTTCTACGACTTCAGCTCCATGTAAGCATACTATAATTTTTGTGCACGAGTGTCTTTATGTGTGCTGAAAGTATTGACAGTGATTTCATGTCTATGGATGTTTAGGTGTTAAATCTATTAACATGAGTGTCTTCATGTATGCTGAAAGTATTGGTTAAAGCTTCCATATCATTCCATCATTTGTTGTGCCCTCTTATTTTTATTAATATATAGAGTTTATTTCTATAATAAGATAAACACTAAGCAAAAGGGCTTTAATGCATATTTTTTCTCTTTTAGTTTTCTTTCCATTGAGGTAGCCAAAGGGGGATATCTGAGATACGAAAAGGTTAAACATAAAAATACAACTCATTTGATGGAGAAGATCATGGAACCGATCCCATAGATCTCTTAAAATCACGTAGGGTTATGTGCTGGTATCCCATGTAAAGAAAGGGGTGCAATTAAGGGTTTAGAGAATTCTTGAAATAGTATCCTTTTGCTATACCTCTGATTATTGTCGATTGATTTACTTTATGTTTCCTTTTCAGACCCGCAGAAGGCTGTCTGTGCAGTTACTGGGTTGCCTGCGAAGTAAGAATTTATTTTTGTTAGTGGTGATTATTGGTTGTCTATAATTTCATTGTCAGATTGTCATTCTTATTGAGGCCATCCTACCAATCAATTAGAAGGAAGAGAATGATAATAGTGATGGGTGGGAAGACAGTCCTCGAGTCCTTGTGTTATGGTGTTCACTGTTCTCCACTTTTTTCACGGTGAAGATTGAATTATTGGCTTCTTTTAATGCTATCTCAACTTTCCAGGCATTGATAATTTGTAAGCAGCCTTAGGATTGGCACATGTTTTCCTTAGTTTTTAGTGGAATTAGGTTGTGTAAAACTTATGCAAAAAGTAGGATGTAAAATGTTGGCGTACTGTATAACATGAATTTGTCGCTGTCCTAAGTTTGTATATAAGGTGGAACATCTTGCACCCAATGTAGTTGTGAGACATATGATCTTCTGGGACCTTGGCATTTCATACTCTCTTTTAGATTTGATTAGACATGTGAAATCCGTGTAGAACTTTTAGCCCGTTTAGTACAATAATTTTGGTTGATGTAACTTGTTTTGAAGACTATGCATCTGTTTTTTCTTTTTATTTCCTTTCCTTTTTTATATAAAAAATAAATAAAGAAATCGAAATTGTGCCTTTGTTTATTGTTTAATTGTTGTTTGAATTATCGTGTAATAATGATGTAGGTACCGTGATCCGAAGACAGGGCTACCTTATGCGACGAAAGAAGCCTTCAGAATTATTCGTCAACGGTAAGGCTTCAATTGCCTCATATGAGCCTTTCTATATTTTTGCTGGTTTGTGGGGAATTCAGTATGCAGTTGTCACCTGCTTCTTATGTTTTTGATGTCGTATTCCTCTTTCCTATTTCACATCTAAAATGAGATTTTGTATATGTAATGGCAATTGTAGTGACCTGTATATTATACTAACATTCACCTGCATCAGATATTACATGTTAAAGAAGCTATAGCTAACGTGCATGTGGATAGGATGCACATAATGTAGTTTTCTGCTACGTAAATACTATTTTTATTTTCTGCCTTTAAGTTTGATCGTAGGTCCTACCTTTCTTAAAATTTGCTTCCTTATTTTGTAGGTTTTTGGATGAGAATAATAGGATTAGAGAGAGAAACAGCACGGGGACTCTATCTGATTTAATTTCTGGGAAAGGATTTGCTGCAAAGCGGAAGAGAACTGTGATTCCAAATAGTAGGGAAACATCATATTTCCGGTTTTCTGCTCGTTTCCGTAAAATTCCAGATCCTGATGAAAGCCAGGATTCAGAATAGCTATTATGTTAGTACCAAGTTTCTTTTGTATTAATATCTACATGTATCTATATTTTCTGGTAGTTCCTCTTTTGATTAGGCTTGAAAATTTCGGCGAAGAGAATTCTCTCAATCGATTGTGTAAGAGTGAAATGTGAACTTCATGGTAGCAGAAATGGACCCTTTTAAGTTGTATGTATATTGTTCTATGCATAATGCATTGATGTGTTAATTGTTGTATGTGCTTATGGAATGTTAGGACGAAGTAGCATAATTATCATTTTAGTTGCATTCATGACAGATCGTGTCCATTCAGTTCACTATGACTTGTAGTCATGTAGCACAATTCTGTTCACACTTGGAAGTTTAGCACAATATTTGGTCACACACACTACTATGGACTTTGATTAGGAGAGAGAGAGAGAGAGAGAGAGAGAGCAGTAGCTTGCAGTCCATGTAGATTATGAGGGGAAGCAGCAGCATTCTGCACCTCATTTAGAATTTATTATATATATATATATAGAATAGGCAAAGAAGTATTTTATGTTACGTTCTTCTTCACTACAAAAGTATATCTCACTATTTTACGTTGCGAGTCCAATGACTCAAATATGCCACAAGATTGTGTCGTTTTGTACTTAAAATATTACCCCAGTTAAAAAGAAATTTTATCACTGGTGAGTTTGAGATAAAATTTAGTCTAAGTTACACTTACCACTCTTGATGTTTGGACGTATTTCACGTGGTGGAGTATTTGAGATTTATTACTCCCTTAAGACTATAAAAAGTGAATATATTTTTATAATACAAAATATATTATAAAATTTTAAAAAATCAATTATTTTCTCTCCTCTTTCTTATTAAGAGTACTACTTTCTCTCTCTCTCCCCTCTCCACTATTGTTACACTCTCTTAAAAAAATTCTTGTAAATTAATTTAAAAAATAAGTGTAAAGGTAACTTGGTAATTTTATGATTTATTTATTTTTTTTTTTAACAAGTTTTGATGGATTGTAGAGCATATACTCAAACCTCAAGGGAGGTCAAAATAATAAATCTTAAATACTCTACTTGGGTAAGATTTGTCCAAATCTCAAAGGAAGTTACCGCAATTCATCCTAAAATTTAACCATTTTCGTTAAATTGCTGTGTTTTGTATTTAGAATTTAGCCATTTAAATAGTAAATTTTATCACTTTTATTGGTGTGTTAATAATAAAATTTTACTATTATAATAGTGAAATTTCAATATAAATCTGATGGAGGGAGTGGGGTTGTGTATCAAAAAAAATTTTGATTCATAATTCATAAGATGAATCATCAATTTTTTACTCAACCCCTCCCAGCTCCACCCCTTCCAAGATGCATTTTTATTCATTTAATTTTGTTACCAAAATATTTTTATCAAGACTTAAAAAAAAAAAAAAAAAAAAAAAACCAAACCATTACGTGGTGTTCGTACTTGACTCCTCGGTAGACAATGACCTAACCTTTACACACCTCTCATAAAATAATTACAACTCCTTCTATAATTTTTGTTAGTCTGTCTCAAAAGAGTTGGTTTAGATTTTTTGTTTTCTTTTTTTGTTTTTTTTCAGTAGTTATTGAATTATTTTAATTTAAAAGAGAGGTTAAAGTGAAAAGAATAAAAATGCAACGAATGAGCGTTTGCCTATTTACAAAATTAGTTTACCCAAATTTGTAACAGGATGCGCTTAAACTGTTAGAAAGTGCTAATGACCCAAGCCTGGAAAAAATCGTGGGTTGGAATTCATCCCTAGAAACGTGGCAGGAAACCATTGGTTGGACAAGTTCGCGCACGGATATGCTCCTGCACTGATCGTTATGTATCTGTATCTGTATCTCTGTGTGTGTGTGTGTGTGTATATATATATTGACGTATATAAGGGTTTCCGAAGTGGGACTCTCAGAAACAATTATCGGATCTACAGAATCGGGTGGTCTGAAAGAGAGCAATTCTTCGGATCCCAGGACTAAGGCAAGTTCTGCGACTCTTCTTGAATCTCTACACACATTATATGTGTGTATATATAGATGATCTCTGATTTATGTTGTACAATGTGCGATCTTTGAATTTTGACGTATTGCGATTTTGATTTGTTCATGGTAGAAGAAAACACGAGATCTGATTCTTTCTCTAGGGTTTAAGTGTTGAATTTCTACATATGCTATGATTTTCTAATTCTATATCTGTGAAATTTTCGCAGTTTGATGATTTTAATGATTGATTTGTGCTTAGTCGAGTTTAATTAGTTGATTATGATCTACTTTTTGATTGATTCTATTGCGTTCTAAGCTATATCTTCTGCTAGATTGATCTAATGTACTTTTTTGCGGGCAAATGATTTTACAAACTTCGATGTGGTGATTTATGATCTGATTTTGAGGAAATACATATTCATATAGTTGTGTGTGTTTTTTGGTTACATGTATGTTTTTGGATTTTTTTTAGGAAAAGGAAACTTTTTATGAATGTGCCTCCAAAGTGGTTGGATTTTTTTTTTTTTTTTTTTTTTTTTTTTTTTTTTCATGGCTAAAAAATAAAATAATATTAGATGAAAGAAACATAATACATCAATCCAGTGCTGCTACAGAGGCCAATTCCAACACAACATTATTAGCCCTGTTGTGTAAAGCCAAGGATCCTAAACTATGAGCCACAACATTTGCTTCTCTGTAGATTGACTGCAATTTGAATTCCTCATGGACCATCTACCAGTTGCAGATGTCTAACACTACTGTATGAAGATGAGTGGGAGCCCCCTGGACCTCCTCACTTCTGCATTAAAACCCCAATCTTGAGCCAGACTAAAATCCATTTGACCCCCTCTTCCTTGGGGAGTATAAATTGAAACACTCAATGTGTCAAACTTTGTAATTTGCAACACTTTTTCACAGTTCCACAATCTTCCTATGACTTTACATAGAGCAAAGATATTTGCAGTTTTGTTGGTAATGTGCTACCAACATTTTTACCCTCCTTAATATCATTAACAAAAATTTCAATAGCTTCTTCCTCGTCAAAGGATAATGAAGAACTCTGAACTTGCTGCAATAAATCTCATCCATGGTTAAGAACTAATCCCCACACTCCTACCGTATAATTTACTGGATGCAATACAACCCCAAGTCTTACATTAACGCATGAGAATTCCTCTGACTAATGGGCCAGTCGCCTAGCGGTATTAGTCTCTTACTTCCCAAAAGGGAGGTCAGGGGTTCAAGTCTCAAAAGAGACAAGTGTGTGTGAGTACCAACTAGGAAAAAAAGAGAACCCCTCTGGCTACCGCCAAGAGAAAAAACTCATAGGGACAAGCAATACTTGAGTTTAAAGCGAAACCCTCATCCATCCCTCTTCCGCAGTTCAAACTATTGGCATATAATAAAGAATAACAACCTAAATTTCAAAAAACAATATTAGAGTAATTGATAATTGGTCATAAATTGATCACTTATATTAAACCTAATCTTTTCAACAAGTGTAGCTCATATAATTTTGGACCTTTGCATAAAAAACAGAAATGTCTAATAAAGCAAGAAGAGATGGTAGATATTCATAGGTTTAAATCCTTTGGCATTCTTTGTGGGCACTTCGAAGAGGAATTAGGCCAAGTTTAGTGGTGGGTCTTTTGCTTCTGACTTTCAGAGGTTTTTCATAGTTTTAGAAAAATCTGATACAAAGAATGCGAACATGAAAAGTGTCAAATTTGGAATTCATCTGGAGTGCTTCGACCTTGCATAATTAAGTCTTTGTTTAATTTTAGTCTTATTTGTGTTTTCTATAGGTCAGTTTGTTGCTAGTATATTTTATTAATTTTTCCTTCTGTGTTAGGAGTCAGGGCCTTAGGGGTATCTTGATACTTTCAAGATGTGTTGATGGGCTTTAGTAGTGGCATGGGTCTTTTTTGAGTGAGTTATACTTGTTAAAGTATTTGGAGTCTTGGTCCTTTTAGAACTAAAGTCCCACGAATAATTATCAATAAAATAACCTTTCCGGTTAAACTTTCTGAATCAGTTTTTATTTATTTTTAAATAAAACAATTATTTTCTTCAAATTCAGGGGCTCATGTCCATGTGTGTACATAGAGGACTATCCCAGAAGAAAGAAATGGCTTGTTGACACACCTGTAGAAAAAAATATGTATCTTTTCCCAGTTTTATTTATGAGTGATATTGTAACAAATATATCACAGATTTTTTTTTTTCAGCTGGCTGTAGCTTATTAATAAAATATGGACTATAACTGTGGAAGTTTTCTTTTGCAGCTGGTCGATGACTTATGAGGGCCTGCTGTCTACTAACAAACCTTTTCCCGAGCCAATTCCATTAGCTGTAAGCATCTTTATACGCACAGAGACACCAGATTTTAGTAAATTTTACCTGCATATTATTAAATTAGTGCGCGCGCGCGCACACACACACACACACACACACAAACACTTTGAGTTACTTGATACATTGATTGTTCCAATTGACCTGAAATGTTATGGGAAACAAAACGGAGTGATTTAATTTCAGTCATGGAACATTTAAGACTACCCTATGTTGATGATTTAAAATTAATACTGTTATTGGAATCGCAAGTATTTTGCTATAGAATATTCCAACATTCACTTTTTTTTACTGTGTGCAAATCAAATTGGTATTGTGCGAATGTGAATTTGATAGACTGTTTGACCTTGCAGGAGATGGTAGATTTTCTAGTCGATATCTGGCATGATGATGGACTTTATGATTAGATTGTCAGTAATAATTCCTTGTTCAGATGATTTCGTTTTCCAGCGGCAACAAGATGGAGACATTGAAGACAAAAGTCACATATATATCCCGCACAACTTTTAACCCTCAAATTCGATTGACATCCAATTATTTAGTCGATTCTTCAATTTCTGCTGATCTTTGAAAAACAGTATTTGATGAAACCATATTCGTTAATATTGATTTTAGAATTGGTAGAATCAACAAGTAGACATATTTTGAACGTATTGCTGTTGTAGCTAAACCTTTGACATTTCAGTCCTTTGTTATCTTATCCATGCCTTACTCTTCAGAGATTGTTACTGATCCTTTAAAGAACATGCAATTTAAACTGTTGCTGTCTCAGTTATGACTTGTGTGAGTATGATTTTAGCTCTATGAATTATTTTTTTCATTCTATTCTTTTTAACTATTGCTTGAAACATTTCTCTTATGGCTTTACCTTTGTGAATTTAGACCCCATTTGTAATTTTAAGAAGTGTCCTTTTTCTTTTTTGGGCTGTGAGAGAAGGAAAATGCTTAAGGTGGTAAAGAATATATATATATATGGAATATCTACCTAAAGTTGTTATCCTTACAGTGCAAGAGAACTGATTCTTTGTTGATAAATTTCTCCATTTTTTCGTAATTATAAAAGCTTTGTTCTTTTGCTTTAGGATATTAGTTTCCAGAAAATAGGTTGTACATACAGCTGCATTTGAAATTATATGTAGCTTGGTTTAATTGCAGCGCTACCCAGAAAGTAGGTTGTCTATTCAGAACTCCTTTTTTACATAGTGGTGTTAGTGAGCCAAATTGACTCCACATATATGCTCTCAAAGACTCAATTTGATCCCTAAGTACTTAGGCCTGCTTGGTTTCTAACTGTGGAAACAGTTTTTTGTTATCAGAAAACAGTACAAAAATTCTGTTTTGTTCAGTTTTTTGAAAATTTAGTTATAAAAATGTATTTTTTCAGATAATTATAAAAGATTATTCTCTAAGAACAATTTTCTGTTTTATGAGTTATTGAGAACTGTTTAGAGTTGCAAATCAAGTAGGCCTTAAAAACCCTTTTCTATATTAGTGATAATGAGATAGATGTTGGGTGGCAAAATTTGACACGATTCAAAAACGCTTAGTTGATTTGGGTTGATTTCAATTGTGTTCGTATCATAATTGTGTCAACCTGTTTAATTAATCGTGTTATGTTTGTGTTTTGAAGCTTAATCTGTTTTACCTGATTAGACCTATTTATTTAATTGTATAGTTCCGTTCAACTTATAACATGTTTTAACCTAATTATTATTGACATTTCTATTATTTTAGTATAATCCAGTTTGGATTTTTATTTATTTTTATTTTTATTTTCTCTCTCTCCTAGCTGATACTCACACACATTTGTCTCTTCTGAGACTTAAACTCCTGACCTCCCTTTGGGAAGGAAGTAAGAAGCTGATATCGTTAGGTCACTGCCATTGGTAATTTTTAATTGTATTGTCCCAATATACTTATTTTCTTGAATTTAATAGTCCATCATCTCAAAATTTTCATTATGTCTATATTTTGTACTTAAATAAACAGGCTACATGATCCATATAAGTTAAAACATGTCATTAAAACAAGAAGTGTCATTACATAGCTTGTTTGTTAAAGGAGATACACAATGTTGAGAATTTTTAATACGATTATTAAATGTGTCATGTACTTGTGTTCGGGTGACCTGTATTGTACAATATTCATTGGTCGACATAACACATTTATGACCGACTAGCATAAATTACCACCGGTTCTTAATTTAGTGCACGAATCTTACCTTTGTATGCAGATAAATTATTTTGTAATTAAAAAATTGTGACTTTCAAATTACAATAAACACAATTTTACCTCTGCATTAAGACATGCTTTTTCACAGTGTAATCAAATGAAGTGGTCCATGTGATGGTGATTAATTAATTCGAAATCGTAAATGGATGCATGTGACATGTGTGGAACAAAAAAAGTCATCATATTAAAGTTAAACTTAGAGACCTACTATTAAATTAAAAAAGTCAAGTAGCATCACAATAAAGTCTTACTAACCTCCTTAAATGAGGTGGGGTGTTTACATGAAATACACCTCGTTAAGCAAGGAAGAGGTCACCATCACTGTTGTGATAAGCTCTCCAAATGACAAAAGAATTGTTATGATGATCTTGTCACACTTAATTAACACAGGAGTCAAATGAAATGGCCCATTTAATATAATGATACTAATAAATGAATGCCATGTGTGAACAAATAAGTTAAATTAAACCATACAAGTATATGTATATGTGTGTATATATATATATGTGTGTGTATTTATTGCAAATACAAGCATTGACTCACCAATTAATTCATTGGGATTATTGGAGAAAAAAAAAAAAAATTTCATTGGGATTATTACATATAAATGGTGTTAATGACTCATATTTATCATTTAATAGAGTAAAAAACTCGTAATTTTGAAAAAATGAAGTTGACCAAAATGCTAAGGTGGATATGTAAAAACATTGTTCATTTATCAAAAGGTACCATTTTTAAGCACATAAGTATCATTTTTTGTCATCAAATACTTTTGTGTTGTACAAAAAATAGTACACGCGCGTGCACAAAAATGGTACCTCTATGTCCAAAACAAAAGTGGTACCTGATGATAAAAAATAATATTAATGTGCCTAAAAGTGATAACTTTTGACAAATGAACAATGTTTTTTTTTTTTATGTACGCATCAGAATTTTGACCAACATTGTTATTTTTAAACTACTAGACTTTGACTTTATCAACTGATAAATACTTCCTCCGTCTCAATTTAAGTGTCACTTATGGCGAGTAGTAATATTTAAGTAGACATGTAGGACACGCATTGTCCTTCTGAAAAATTACTAATTTGCTATTTTAATTTTTGAATATTTAAGTTTGAAATTTTAGATTCAAAAGACATATATGAAAGATGTGAAATTTAATATTTGAAAAAGAAAAGTAAATACTTATTTTAGGACAGATTAAAACAAAAAAAATAACACTTATTGTAGGACGGATAAATTATGAATTATTAACATCATTTAAGTGTAATAATCAGAGAAAATAAGATATGGGCCCATCAAACTATCAGGTAGCTTCACATGAGAGGTAAAATTACCATTTAAGTGTAAGAAAAAGGTTACCATCACTGTGTTTGGTTGTTAAGCTTTCTAATAAATGATGGATAGAATAGGTATGATGATTTATAACCATTAACACTAATTAACACTAGAGTCAAATGAAACCCTGTCAAGTAACATCACATGCGAGGTCAAATTAACATTTAGGTTTAAATAAAATTATTGCAACAGTTTTTCAAAATTCTCAGTAATTAGTGATAATGACGGACCAAAAATTATACCAGAGGGCCAATTTAAACAACAAAAGTATATTGTAAGATATTTTTAAAAATTGAGTGGGTTATTTTTAAGATTATAATTTTTTTTAAAGTAATTTTATAAATAAAAATAATTAGTGATCTTTGTACAAGTTTATTTTAAAATTTAAATGAATTTTGAACTGGTTCAGGCCGAATTTGCTCCATTTTTATGGATCATGATCCTATGTTGTAGCTTTTCAGTGCAATAGATG
>JAOTQH010047384.1:0-17486 GCA_025631255.1 Cornus kousa | reverse complement strand
GTGTGCCGGGTGTGCCGGTGAGTTGTTGGGAGCATTTCATTGAGTTCGGCACCCTTTGAAATGCAAGAGTAACCATTGTTGCATTTTTCTATTCTCGGACCGGACTGACCCGTGGGACCCGCTACCGGTATTGTTGAGTACAGGGATTTCAGTGGGGTCCATTTGCATCATATTTAATTTTATTTATTGTGTTTTATGTGGTTGTAAAATTTAAATTAAATGTATAAATATGTATTTGTGTGGTGTAAGTTAAAAGCAAAAGAAAACGGAAAATAAAAGAAAAAGAAAGAGGGACTCACCTTATCCTTTTAGGACAAATTAGAGACCACATATGGTGTGGTCTCATCTCCCTCACTCTCATATCTATCTCTCTCTCCCTCTCAAAGTGTCTTTTTCTTTTTCTTTTTGTTTCCAAACTTTGATATTAGATTTTTCCTTTGTTACTAGGAAATTTTGAGTGCCGTTTGCGGCAAAACGGAGAGCACGGCAAGCTCTACACGTGAATACCAGCAATTTCAGATTTTGAGCAACCTAGGGAGTTCGAAAATTGTGACCATTTTGAGGGTTTTGCATCAATTTGAGGTAGGGGTTCCTAATCCATGAGATTCTTGCTCCCTTGTGAATTATTCTTTGTTAATCATAGCTAAGCATGCTTAACTTGAGATGAATACCTCTAAAATGATTTGGCTTTGTATATGGAATTCATGATTATGTGTATAAGTGGATTTGTGCGAAAAGCATGCTTAAATGTTAATTTTATATGTTTGTGTGCTTAATAACTTGTTAAAACTTACTATGTGGAAAGCATGTTTATGTGTTAATTTCTTATGCCTATGGTGTTAGAAACTTACTAGAAATTGCTAAATGAAGCATGTTAATTTGTGTAGTAAAAGTCTTTTATTGTACTGACATTGAGAAAGTATGTAATGTTCATGCATGTCATTGGGCATGAAAATGGGGAAAAATGGGAAAAAATGAAAAAGGGGAATTTTGAGAAAGAAGCTTTGATTAAAGTGTTTTATGAAGAAAAAAAAACCCGGTCGCCGCGGAGTCACCAAAGGGCCGGTAGGTTGATGTAACCTAGGGGGAATTAAGGAGATTGCCCTAGCGTGGTTGAGCTGTCTGGGCCCCAAATGACGCTGCGGAGGTACCAACGGTCAGGGACAGTAGTCAATCCTTCTCTCGGCGCTGAGGAGTTACCGAAGGGGGTTACATTAACGATTTGAAAGTGATGGATTTGGATGTTGAAAATAGGGAGCGACATTGGCATGCATCGCATTTCATAGCATCTCATTGTGTATGTTAGGATTGATTATTATGTTGTATATTTTTTTTTGGATGTAGCATGACCCCTATTCCTATTGTTCTATTCTTTGTTTGGATTCATGGGGACCCAAGAGGTGTGTCTTAGGTACCACCTACTGAGCAATTTGCTCACGCCATTATATTTAACATTTTTCAGGTCATGGAAAGGAGGTGGCGGATGACAATCCACCACAAGTCTGACGGAGTACTTGAAGTCCATTATTTTGCTATTTTTGTATCTAGGCCACTCTTTTGTATATCTACCATTTTGGGATTGTATCTAAGCTAATATACATGGCCTTGTAACCTAAGTATGAGCCCTAGCTTTTATTTGATGTAAATTGAGATTAATGGAAAGACTATGTAAGAAACTTTTTGTAATTGAATTATAATGATGTTGTGATGCGATTAAGGGTTGATACTTTTGTCCATGATTATAGCATGATTCATTCCTTGATGTTTTGGGAAAAGTTTGGATCATTTCCAAGCCCCCATATCAAATTCTATTTATCTTCACAAACGCAGCTTCTCAGCATCAGGTTCTAGGCTCGGCAAAGCCATTTCGGTAGACCGAAATGGCACTTCGGTCGACCGAAATGGCACTTCGGTCGACCGATTCTCCTGCATGCTCTCGGGATTTTAGGTTTCGGCCGACCGAAACATCATTTCGGTCGACCGAAATAGGGAGTTCATTTCGGCCGACTGAAGCTCCACTTTGGTCGACCAAAATGAAGCTGACTGGTTATTCTTTATCTCTCTCTCCGGCAATTGCCACCCTAAGCGTTAGAATGTTGTTTGGAGCCTTTAGAAGGTTTAATCCAAGTGTAATGATGACGTTTCGATTCTAGAAAATGACGAGTTTGACGTAGAAGACCTCGGGTTCGGGTAAGGACCCGACTAACGGTTCAGACCTATGGGTTCGGGTCGTTACAATAACTTAATACCGCAATTGGGAATCCTTCTTGTAGCTAAACTGATGAAAAGATGTTAACACAATAAAATAATGTTGTTACTTCTAACCAAAACTCTACGTAAATTTGATTTGTGCACTTATCCTTACTCATGTCATAGTCATGAATGGTGAGTACTGCACAAATTTTGCTTTTGGAATGTCATTTATAGTATTTTGTGTTGAAATCTACTGTCAGTTTTATTTGTTTATTTTGTTGGGAATTTGCTAATGGGTAGTGATTTTATAGGATTAATCCTGCGTCCCATAGCCATGTTCTAACCTCTCCATACTATATTTCGTACAGTTATGGGTTTTTTCATGATATATTCTGCTTTCATTCTTAATTTCCTATCATACACCTGTCATGTCAGCAGTTGTCTGCATCCTGTTATATTACCACCGTTAAAATTTCTAGATGATTATATTTAAGAGATTCTTTTTTAGGCTTCTCCAGGGGCAGCTTGATGAAATCTACCATATATTTTGTTACATGTGACAGATCTCATCCAAAATTTTATCAAAAACAAGCAGTACCTTATGGCTCTTAGATATATTTGTGCATTTGAGCTTGTTAACAAGTTCCCACCATTACCCCTCTTGAGAGAATACTTGAAGTACTGTAGAAAGATGGCTTACAAATTGCATAATGTGCAGGTATGTTGCCCGCTCTGTTGCTATGTTGATATAACTTCCAAATTCAAGATCAGATTGCCTCATGTGTGTATCTAATAGAATATTGCTTGCAGAATAGGGCCATAGAAGAAAGGTTGGCTGCTGTGATAAGCGACATTGTTGGTAACAAGCTTGAAATCAGATATTCAATTAGCAATCTTGAGGAATGCATTGAACAGCTTATAACACTGAAGGACAGTAACGGATGTACTGTGCCTGAAAGTGAGAAGAAACTTACATCGTCCTTAACTGACCCCATCCGTCCCAAGGTCCTTAACAATGCCCCTATTCTCCCAAAGATTACTGCCCTCACTCTCGCCCCTGCCACCAATATGGCTTTTATCCTTGCCAAAATGGACGGAAAGAGATTCCAAATATTCTTGAACGAGCATTCTGAAGAGCATGAATTATTGCGCGACGAAGTTTCTACCGCTCTTCAAATTTCAGTCAACCCGGCAAAACTTGTTTTGGATGCAATGCAAGGATTTTATCCTCCGCATTTGAAGGTTAAGGCATGTATTTGTAGGAGGAGTTGCATGCTTTTGTTAGAGCAATTAATGAAACTCAATCCTGAGATTACACCTAAAGTGAAAGCAGCAGCAATGAAACTCGCAGTTGATTGGAAAGAGAAAATGAGATCAGAAATTGAGATATTGGGCTTTTGTCAAATTGTAGGTGCCTACAGAATTGCCTCTGCTTTTGATGTAGATGAGCTGGCAACTCTTTTTGGGACTGTTGTGCACCTTAGACATGCCCCTGAATTATGTCAAGTCCTTGGTCTCTCAAAAAGCATCCCTGGTAAGTTTTATAAATTTTATTCCTGCAACAACCTGTTTATTTAACTTTTATGCTTCGTTTGGTTGGAGAAATGGGAAAAAATATGGATGGAAGAGAGATGGAAAGGGATGGATGCCTCGGTTGGAGAGAAAAAAAAAAAAAAAATGGATGGAAGAGAGAGGGAAAGGAATAGATGAGGCATCCCCAAGGAAGGGGAGGTGTCTCCCCCATTTTTTGTTTGGTTGAATGGAATGGATAGTAGATTGGATGGATGGAGTGACACTTTTTTTTTTTTTTTGAATGGAAGGAAGGGAAAGAGAGTTTTTGTATTCTTTTACCAATACACCGTCATTATATAAAATTATAGAAGGTAGATATTCATTTCAAATTTTTTGGAAAAGGTTAAAATGATAAATTATATATTTGTAGGTAGTATCCCTTCTTTCCCTTCTCTCTTGACCCCAAAATTGGGGGGGGATAGAAAAACATAAATTTGCTTCCCCCCTCTCTTCCCTTCTCTTCAACCAAACACAAAAAGGTTCATCCATCCCTCTCATCCACCCCCCCTCAATCCTTCCCTCCAACCAAATATAGCATTAATCACCATAAAGCTCTCTCCCCCTCTCTCTCTCACATGCGCGCACGTGTACTCACGCACATATGCACGTACGTAAATCTGATTGTTGATATAATTTGTTATAGTATATCATGAAATCTTCACCGTTTTTATGTGTTGGAAATTTTCTTCTCTATTTTCTTATTATTTTATACGCTCACTCATTTCTTTATGTTTTCTCAATGGCCTAGTTTGACTTCTTAGCGTAATCCACAATGTTTGCAATTGTAAAGTTGGTATTGAATATATAAATTTCATTAGTAATAATGATAATATTTTTTTTGTGAGAGGAGTTGATTCCTCACTTGGGTCTAGGTGTTAGAGGGGGTTTGTCCCACATCTGATCCGAATGGGGAAGGACTTGGGCATACATGAGCGGGTATGCAGCACTACCCAACAACTTAAGTTTTTGGGCCAGAGGGCAAGCACCAGCTTGTTACAAGTGGTATCAAAGTCAAGCCTAATCCTTGATCCACTCACGCCAAGCGCCCACACGGGTGGAGTCCGAGTCCAGGTCACATCGTTGTGGGGCAGATAGGCAGGGTGGTCTGACCTCAATGAGGGTGTTGCGAGTTAAGGTGGAGGAGAATGTTAGAGAGGGCTTGTCCTACATTGGATCCCAATGGGTGGTACAACAATCACCGTGAACCAAGAACAAATCAAGAATCACGAAAAAAAAGTAAACATGACACACATAGAGAATTCAAAGATTTACTTAGTTCAGCAAAGCTAACGTCCACGATGAAGATCCGGCAAAAGATTTCAGTATGTGAAAAACAAGAGATTACATTTTCAGCCCCCAACCCATAGTTCTCTCACCCTCTCTCTTTCGTGTGGTTTTCAGTGTTCTCTCGTTACTCATCCCAAACCCCAAACACCCTTGTATAAGGGCTACAAGAGTCCTAAACAGGGTCAACACCCGGAAGCGAAAAAAAGGTCAAATACCATTTTTTTTAGACAAAATCGGGTCACAGTCTGTTTTTAAACAGATCGGATTCGGGCCGGGTCATCTTCATCCATTCTGAATCCAATTGTAGTTATATATGATCCGATAACCCAACAGGTTATTTGTGATTGAATCCATGTCTGATTTATTATTAATTGGATATCTGATCTGTTAAGGATGTAGTTTTTTTGTCAAGGAAATATAATGTCAAAGGAGATTAGCAAACAATAATTAGGAAAAGAGGAGAGAAGCTGGAGAAGAAAAATAAAATATAAACAGATAAAAAGGGAAGCAAATAAGGTAGTTGACTTGGTATTTAAGAAAAAAAATTAAAGAGAGACAAAATAGAGGAGGGGAAGAAGAATAATATGTAAATATTATATATTATAGCATTAGATTATATATTTATAGCATATTTATATTATATTATATCAGATCGGATTATTATCGGAGTGCACCGACCATAATCTATATCTGATTTGTTTCGCTAATGAATCATCTGTTATCGGATTGAATGTTCCAACCCATATCTAATCTCTCTCTATACTCCAAATATGAATTAGCGGTGTTTATTGGAACATAATTTTAGCGGTGTTTATTGGAACATAATTTTATGCAATAATCCAGAATTGCAGTTTCTTTTTGGCCATCGTGACCTCCTATGAACTTTCCATTTTGAATTTTGAAGATTTTGGCTTTTTTTTGTTTGCCTCAACTCTTTGGTGTTCCATATCCAAATGAAACTGGAAAGTCTGTATTGTTTGTCATCTTTAATACATGTAAAAATTCTTTTTCAATTGAGAAAAGTAAAGATGAAAATTTTCTCCTTGTAAATGTTTTTAGCTAATGGAATATAGAATTTGATTCTCATAATTTATTCATTATTGTTATTTATTGCTTAGTGATTATTTGTTAAATTGTACCTTCTTAGTTGGCGATGTCCTTCATTCACAAGAAGAGGTTGACCAGTCTTCATCCAAAATTTCGCTCTTTAGCAACAATGTCACTTCATCTATGGGTCCTCAGGTTGAGTTCAAATCTTTATGCGCCAATATTGCAAGAAAGGAAGTTTCCAATTCCATTCGATTTTCATTGGATCCAGCAAAGCTTGTTTTGGATGCTTTGCAAGGTTGTTATCATTCAACCTTGAAGGGAAATATGATCCCCAAGCGGGATGTCTTGAGGACTTGTGTTCTTTTCTTAGAGCAATTAATGAGTATGTCACCAGAGATTAAGCCTCATGTCCAAGAAGAAGCAAAGAATTTTGCAGTTGATTGGAAAGAAGAAATAGTGAAGAGCAAGAAGCCTTTAAAGGTCTTAATTTTTTTGCAGTTTGTAGCCATCTATAAATTGGTCTCTTCATTTAGTGCAGATGAGCTTCTCAGTTTTTTGGGAGATGTTAATTGGCATAGGCAGGCCATTGATTTATTTCCAATAAGTGAACTGGCCAACAAAATCCCTGGTTTGTCTCTCTCTCTCTCTCTCTTCTCTCTCATCGTTAAGTTGATTCAAGCTCTGTGCTGTGATGATTGGGCCTGATTTATGTGTTTTCAGTTTTATTTCTTTTATCGAAATCTTTAACTTATTTCAACTCGGATTTTCATTTTTAAAATTTTTCCTGTACATACGAATTCCTTATATGCATTCTTACTAGGAAGATTTTGTGCCTTTTAGCCTCCTAGAAAGTTAGAGTTATCCAAATATGTTTGTAGATTGTAAAGCCTCTTTAATGTTTTCAGTTGTTTGTTATCACATTTGGTTTTGGGCATTGTATATTAATGCCTTGGGAAGCTATATTGGCAATTTTGCTGCACTTTTTTTATCCATAAAATATGGCTGGAACTATACATTTTGTTTATATTTTCTCTTATTGTTCTTAGATTTTTTATTTTCAAAATGTTAGGTACCATTGCTATCTTATTTTTATAACTACCTTTTGCTTGTCTAGATTTTATCGTGCTTCTCTTATGTCTTTTGGTTTCTAGATTTGGCCGCGCTATGAGATTTTTTTTTTCTTCTTCTTTTTAATGGCTGAATATTTCGCAATGTGGTAGAGTTGATCAATTTTGTCATAAATTCCTTTCCTAGAGAAGATGGCTGACACAATCCCTTATTGTTGTTAGTTCTTTTTAATTGGGATTTATCCTGTGCGTGTGGTCCCATTCCCTCTGGAAGTTGCATGTAACCAAATTATTGCTAGCTTTTTTTTTTTTTTTTTTTTTAACTATTAAACCAATGTCATTATATTTAATTTTTTATTGTCCTTTTATTTTGCTTATGGGTACATCGCCTTTAGAATGGCCAATATACTCTGATTTTATTTTATTTTTTAATAAGAAAGAAAATTTGTTTAGTTCATTTATTCTCCCACTCTCAGTTGCACAATTTTGTTGCCTACATGAAACACACGCAATCCTTGTTTCTTGGATTTGTCAAAGTTCACTAATTTGTTTACTCAACTTGTCATGTAATGCCCTTTACCAACGTTTTTTTACTTACTGCCTGGGACAAGGCGGTCTTTTGGATTTGCCTTAAATTTTAGGATCCAACCATAAAATTGTGGATTTTTTTTTTTTTTTTCAAGTTTCATTGTGTGAGCTCAGAGATGTTTATAGCCTCCTTTATGTGTGTGTGGGTGTGCATGCATGTGTTTCTAAGACTTAAACCTACAACATTGTTGGCATCTTTGTAATTGAAGAGAATTTGAAACTTGTTGCCGGCTAAAATATGCCTAACCGTGATATAGCATATTTCTGTCTGAGTGGGTTGTTGTTTGTTGATTTTGAGGCTGAAAATAATATGCACATATTATCTCCCACAATTTGTATATTCCATACCACATTATGCTTTGTATTCCCTCCATTTTCTTTTCTTTTTCTTTCTATTTTTTTCTCATCATCGTGTATGCAACCGTTTAGTAAGTCTTCTCTTTTTTCCTGCATCGTGTTTTTATGTAGCAATTTGGATTTGCTTTTCTCCTCCCCCCACCCCACCACAACCATCACCACCGTATCATGGGGTCTAGTGTGGAAGTTCCTGTTTTGCATTTCATTTATAAATTTTTGTTGCTATAAGCCCCCAAGAGTTGTAATCCAGATATTGTTCATATGGATTTGGATGTCTGTATATCCGTGTTTCAACCGTATTTTATTTTTACTGTACTTTCAAATACTAGTCAGGATTAAATTTAATCTGGTTAACTTTTGAGTTTTAGAACCCTCAATAACCCCACAAAAGGCCATGTTATTCCAAGCTGACTATTGGGTTAGATGTCTCTTCAGTGCATTTGTAACTCCAATGAACTCAAGTAAAGTGACCTTAACCACAGCTACTTGGACTGTATTAACCTAAACAGCGTGTAGGGGACTGTACCAGAAAATGCATGGCCATATAGGTACACAAGGGTGACATAGTTGTGATTTTCAATCCCAATGATACAGTGGTCCATAATATTAAGGAAAACCAATGATGCCATTAAATAATATATTGCCCGGCTTTAAAATCCTGCAAAGATGTGTACTTATTGCTCTTATCTTAGCCAGGAGCACCGCTGGAATTTCTCTGTAACTGTGCTTTAGGCTGCAGCTCTGATAGCTATAGATCAGCTCTTTATAAATACAGGTGGAAAACTCCACCAGGATGGGTTTCTATTCATCCCCCTCGATCAATTTCAAACCTTTTTTTGTCTTGCAATCCTGGAGGCTGGAGTTAGTAGGGTTGATTTGTCTTGCCATCCTGGAGTTGTTGCTCTTTACGTCAGTCTTAAACATATATAATCAACAATTGCATCGATGCAATTTCTTTTCTATCTTGTTGGGATAACTTGATTGAATGTAGCAGCATGCCATAAATCCATCTTACTGAACCCAACTGGTGATTTTAGTCCTTGCCGGATTTTTTTTTGGTTGTGACAAGGGAGGTTTTTAGGTTTTTCTTACATCATTGGAGAGAATACTCATATTAACAGAATGCTCTGTAAATGGTGTCTTTAGAAGTTTGGACATATTGATGGTCTTTTCCTCACACAACCTTTGAGCAGATTTATCTTCTTGCCCGGTGGAGCAGCATTGTTTGCCTTTTACCTTTTAAATTGACAGTGGGATATGAATCCTTTTATGATGAAAGTTGTGCAAATGATGGATAGTAGTGGCATAATAACATCTTCTTGAACAATAATTTTGGTGTTATGTTGCCTTTCTGATTAGAGACCTTAAGTTTTATAATTTTTATTAACAGATTTCTATTTCTGTGCTGCTTAGATATGATGTGAAGTATGATAAAGTACTATAATTAGGGTTCTAATACTGCATAGTTTGGGCAAGCTACAACTTCATGTAACTAGAGGCAACAATAAGACTGAATACAAATAAAAATGTAACACCGGTCAACAAGAGGGACTAGGTGCTTACATGTAATGTCCAACAATAGGATTCGCACTGTCATGACAGTAAATTTATGAATCTGAAATTTCAGATCTGTTTTGACAGAGAAACGGCGGCATAATGCTAACCTCTTGTGTGAAATGCAAAGGTAGAGGGATTGGACAGTACCATGGGGTAAACTCCTCAAACCCTAACCTCCAATGATTGAAACCCTAGCTGGGGTGAGAGCGACAACTCTGGTTCTGGAATATATAACAAGAATACCCTTAGACTACACTTTTTGTAGAAAACAACCCAAAACACCTACTATACATATTTACATAAATTTGCATCACAGTTGCAACCATATGATATCGTCAGTGAGGAGGGATATTCCTTCATGCATTCTGAGCGGTTTTGTTGTTGATCTATCTGTCATCCATGTACATTAGGATCTCTATGTTGCACTAATGATATAGTATTTTTGGAATGACAACCTAGCGCTCAAATGCACAAAGATCAAATAAATAAATAAATGACTTGAAGCCTTGTAATTTTATATATATTACCTTATCTTAGTTTTTGGTGACTAATGCATTTCCTTTTTTTTAAAGCTTTTCTTTATTAATTTATCTGGAGGAGGAGAGGAGAGGGAAAGGGTGGGGGAGGGGAGGGGAAAGTGGACATGGAAGATGATATTAGAAGCAGGAAATTAAATTAGAACTTGTGTGTTAAAAGAGGGGGAAAAATAAGAATGAAAGCACAACATTAGACAGTAAAAACTTAGAAACTCAATAGGAACACGAGAAACAATGGTGGGAACAGGAAAATGTGCAAAGAGCCTGAACAGCTAATAGGTTTCGTTTAATTATCAGTAATGATTTAAAGCTTTTTCTCAGACGTTCAATTTATTTTTCCTACGTACGTTTAATTCCAGTTGGAGAATTGAATGTTACACTGATAGTTGAAATGGAAATTGGAAAATTTGTGAACTGGAGGCTTGAGCAAAAAAATTGGGACACAAGCAATGGAAATTAGGATGAAGAGAAACATTATGAGAAGCAAGTACAGATATTCTGACAAACAACTTTGCACCTTTTCCTGTAATAATTTGAAATAATTTCTTAGTCATTTGGGTTATCCTCGGATGTGCTTGAGAATATCTTATACTTGCCGGAAAAAAAAAAGGTTTAATATCTTACCTAGACATGTCAATAGTTCTCAGAAGTTTCCACCCATTATATTTATGATCAAATTGTTTTCAATATGTATATGGAGAATTTTATAGGAAACGGAAAGCGATTTGCATGTTTCTTGAGTGATTTTAGAAATAGGCTTCTCTTGGAGACCATTTTTATCCCTCTGTATTTATGCTCGTGCTTCTCTGTATCATTTCTTAGCATAGAAGTTTCACCTCAAGAACTGTTCTAATTTTATTGCATTTCTAGTGGGTTTTCTTTGTTGTTGCATGTATCATTATCACTGTCCTTGAGTTTAGGTTGTAACTACATTAAGCAATTTGCGGTCTTAGCCTCCTCTGGGCAGTTTGATGAAATTTTCAATTATTTTTTATTTTTTATTTTTTATGCAGATTTCATTGAAAAACTTATTGAAAGGGAGCGGCCGCTTGCAGCTGTTAAGTTTATTTATGCATATGGTCTTGCTGACAAGTTCCCACCTGTACCTCTCCTGAAAGCCCACTTGACCAATACAGAGGAGGTCGCCAATAAAATATGCAAAAAGGGGAAGAATTCTCGTAAAGCACAGGTATGTTTGCATTACTTCTAAGTATCTACCACCAAGATCCCACTGCCATCCTGTGCTTATATGTTGTGAAACTTGCTTGCAGAAAAGGGCGATAAAGAAAGAAGTGGATGCACTCAGAACTGTAATCCAATACATTACAGATCACATGCTTGAATCTGAGTTCTCTCCCAAATACCTTAAAAACCGCATTAAACAGCTGGAAAGGGAAAGTGAAGACCTGAGAATTGTTGCGCCACACCCTGCATCTGGAAAGGGAAAGGCTCAACCTCGAGAGCGAGCTGCGAAAAAAATTATTGCACCAACCCCTTCCCCTTCATCTGAGGCTCAACTGCAAAAGGAATATGGGAATAAATGCATTGCTCCTGCCTCTGCATCTGCATCTGAGGATCAACCACAAAAGCAAGCTGGGAAAGAGAGTTCTGCAGCAATCCCAACTTCTCCATCTGAGGCTCAACTGCAAAACCAAGCTGGGAAAAAACGTATTGCACCAACCCCTGCCCCTGCTTCCGCGTCTCAACCTCAAGCGAAAAAACGTCCTCGGACAGCTATATCAAAAGAAGCAGCCTCAAAGGCTACTGCTTATCCTGTCCACTTGGCACGGTCTCCTTCCCAACGCCTGGCATACTTTTCTTCAGAACAAGGTGATCCTTATCTAAGGCCACCTGCTGAATACTGTAGACCAAGGGGATCCTCTCCAGATCCCTCACACATGAGCCATTTAAATTGGGAGTATGGGTCTGATGCCCCTGCTAACAGGAGCCCCATGCCATTTGATTCAGCGGGTTACTGCTTTGGCTCTGCTGATAATTTTTATGATCCACCATATGTGGAACCAGGTATGCATCACTTCTATCATCCATCATGGCACTATTCCCAACCATTATGAACCCGGTCACCTTGTAGACACGCCACCGACAATAGGCAAACGTGACGGTGTCTGTGGTATGCAATATGAGTCCATCCATGTTCTTGACATTGAAGTGATTCCTAGGCTAACTTTTAGATTGTCAAATCTTGGAAGGTTGTCCATGTCTGTGATTTGGTCATTCCTCCTTTTAGGAGACTTTAAGACATTCCATTGGTGACCAATAATGTTGTACAGCATTTTTTTTTTTTTTTTTTTTTTCTTTTCAGTTTTGGGGATTGTACATATTGCCTTGTACGGTTGTACCCTATCAAAAATCAATCCAGAAAGAGGTTTCTTTTATGAAGCTTTTTCCAAAGAGGTGAGAAAGATGCCTTTTTATATCACAGTAGTGTTCTTGCAGCTTAGACGTTGGATTTATAAAAGAGAGATTTGTTTATATGGCTTGTGCTTATTACATGGTCTTGGCCAATCATCATGTGACGCATCAGCGCATCAATAAAAAGCTGAATAAAGCTTACACATATCTGACACGATATGTTATATGGTGATTGGCCTAGGATCAATGGTCCGGAACTATGTAATAATTTTTCACAATTCTCTGGAAGTTCTTGTTAAATATCATGTTTTGGATATAGATGTCCGTGGTCATGGTTTATTTTAGGGCTTGTGGAGGCATTTTGGATGCGTGTATGAGAGAGAGAGAGAGAGACATGAGCCAGCAACTCCAGTCTCCAATATAAGAGTAGAATGGTATGCTTGTTTGTTAATCAGCAATCTCAACTGACTTAACTTATTGGGGGAAGAGAGTAATTTTATTATTATTTTTTTCAAAGTTGTCAATGAGAGTGTGATTGACCCAGGTTAACATGACCAATTATACTCGGATTGTTTCGGTAGTAAGTCACAAATTTTCAGTTTTTCTCTCCACTTTTTTTATTTAATTCATATTTTATTTCTATGTACTAAAAGAAAGAAAATAGGATTTGAAGCCTGAAATCTGCACATTCATAATTTTAGTTAATTGTGGACATTTTTAAAATAAAAATGAAATAAACCTCAATTAACAGTTTGGGCCATCTGAAAAGTGCAGCGTAAGCCCTCCAGCAGCAGTGATGCCAACTATCTTCAATTCTAAAAATTTGGATTGGGTTGGCATTCTGGGCGATTTTGTATTCCATGGGCTTCGGACATTTGAAAACTTGAAATGTATTCTAGAGTATTATCATTATTATTACACCAAATCGTAGATTTGAGGTGCTCCAATTCTTCACATATTTCACAAAATGACGAGAGCTTAACCCCCTCAGTTTTAGGGGTACCCATTGAACCGAATTGGACCAAACCCGACCGGTAGGTTTGGTTCAGTTTTTTCACGATTCAACTTGGTTTTAGTTTCAAAAATATAGAATTGTTTATAAACAGTTTAGTTACGATTTGAGGTTTTACAAAATTGAACCAAACCGTTTTATAAATTGTATATATAGTTATATATTTTGTATTATATAAATAATAGAATAATAAGATTAGTTTTTTAACTACTCAATTATATATCATAATATATTATAATAAATTACATTATATATAATATATATTAGATTGAATTATAAAAAATATATATATTTTTTTTTTAAAAAAAAAAAACCTAGAATTGTGGAACCAAACCGTTATATTGGTTTCACAGTTTCGGTTCTAATTTTTATCGAAAAGTTAGGAACGGTTTGGTTTCAATATATTTGCAAATCAGTTCAATCCGACATGTGTGCATCCCTAGTGTAACGGGTGGGCGTTAATCCATTTACCCAACATACCCATCCATTTTTACCCATTTCACTTCTTATCCAGATCCGATGTGGGACAAGTACCCCTTATAATATTCTTCCCCATCTTAACTCGCAACGCCCTCGTTGCGGTTGGGTCACCCTGCCTACCTGAATGGGTTCACCCGAACGCTTTTGGGCCGGG
Source organism: Cornus kousa (assembly GCA_025631255.1). Lineage (NCBI taxonomy): Eukaryota > Viridiplantae > Streptophyta > Magnoliopsida > Cornales > Cornaceae > Cornus > Cornus kousa. Next base: position 3,260 of record JAOTQH010047384.1, on the reverse strand, counting down.
GCGCTTGCCCATTTACCCAACATACCCACTCATTTTTACCCATTTCATTTCTCATCCAAAATCGATGTGTGATAAATACTCCTTGTACCATTCTTCCCCACCCAAACTCGCAACACCCTTGTTCTGGTTGGGCCACTCTGCCTACTAGGGTGGGTTCGCTTGGAAGCTTTCAAGCCTGGCGCTTGGCATGATATCGGATTAAAAACTGGGTATGATTCTGATACCAACTGTAATGGATGGACGTTTGTCCATTTATTCAAAAGTTTTACTTATTAGGTAGTATTGTTTACCCATCCATTTATACTTATTTCACTTCTCATTCAGATTTAATGTGGGACAAGTGCCCCTTATGGCACATAGTCACTTTCGTAATATGAGAGGTTATACCATTGGGTTAATTACCCATTAATAGTATAAAACCAATAAATAAGAATTTGAAGGGATGGATTCTCATTTTCCTTGTTCCATTAAGAACTGCAAGTTATTGGTCTAGGATTCCCATTTTCCTTGGTCCATTAATAACTGCAATTTACTGGTCTAAAGGCATCCTAATTTATTTTATACCGGCAATAAAAATCAGTTATGTATCCAATTTTTCATTTTTTCCTTCTTAAATTGCTTATATGTATAAAACTTGTTATCCCCTAACAAATATAACTCTCAAAATGCTTTTGAAAAAAGATTAACCATTCAAGTCCTATTTTCGAAGTAGATGATTATGGTAGACAACATGATGTATCGATATAATTGTTTAATTAATATTTGTTGAGTTAAGCTAAAATTCTCAAAAAAAAAAAAAAAAAAAACCAAGTACAATATAATTTGACCAGTAGCTCTTTGCAGCTTATTGAAACCTCTTATTTCAAATGCAAATAAAAAAATAATCCATTAATAATTGATCTCAAACTGGGATTAATAAAAAAGAAAAGAAGGAGCTCAAACCACTCTTGATGTTCAAGTAACATTGCTTATTCAACCCGAATTAATCAGTTTCTTAAATGTGATGAAAATAAGTATTGTTCTATCTTTGTTTTTTTATTTAGTAAAAGGCATCATCCAATAAAATGTCTTAATGACTTATGATTTTTTATTTTTTATTTTTATTTTTTTTCCGAATATAAAAAGTTAGACAAATATTTCTTCATAATTCATGATTGATAAAGGCTTTTTTTTTTGCTAAGTAGCTCAAATAAAAATATCATTGTTTTGGTTAATTAAAATTTTAAATATATTTAAAGATCACTACTCTCTGTGATTTATACTAGTGGTCAAATAATAAGGGTATGCAATGAATGATTGATTATTGGAGTCTATTTGGAGTTGATGTTGGAATAAAAATAGTTTTTTTATTAATAAAATTGTTAAAAAATTGATGTCAGTAATAAACATGTTACGTAATAATTAAATTATTTTTTAATATATTTGGTAACAAATATTTTTTAAAACAAATTCTAACTTAATTCAAAACGCTCTATTGAATTAAATTTGGTAACCATTAAAAACACTTTATAATGGTTACTAAGCACATCTAAACGTAATTGTTCAAAATAAAAATAAATTTGATAATTATTAAAAGCACTTATAATAGTTATCAAGTTCATCTAAATACAATTTTTTTAAAATAAAAATATTTTTATGCCGTGGAGAACTCGCTTTGATTGGAATCAATTATTTTAAGATTTGAAAAAGGAATCTGAATTGGAATAGGAATAGGAATAGGAATTGGAATTAAAATCAAATTATTTATATAAGTTTGGAACAAACTGGATTTAAGATGGGATTTTAAATAAAAATAATATAATACCGTTTTTGTCCTTATTTAAATAATAAATAAAATATTTATTTTATTGCAAAATATACTCCAAAGTTACAACAAGAAAAAGACAAACATCGAGAATGACTAAGTGATAGAACAATTATATTTAATAGGATATGGTTTAATAAGAAAAGTTGAAAAGTTAATTAAGGAAGTATATAATTAATAAATATTTAATCACTCAAATCCCATTTAGACTGGATTTGAAACGCAATGAAAAAGAGATTTGAAATCCTGTAACCATTAAATCCTATTTGTAATTCTAAACCATCCAAATCCTATTTCCAAATCCAAATCCAAATCCAAATCCAAATCCAACTTTCCAAACAAAACAGTATAAAACAGGTGCGGAGCGAGAGGGCAATGTATTTATACTGACTTCTCCCTTTTTCCCGCTATCCTCCCAACTCCACCCCTCTCTATATATACATATATATTATATAAAGCGGGCTTCTCTAGGTTTCGCTGTATTTTTATCTATATTAATTTAGGGTTTATACACGTTTCATGATCTAGGGTTCTATATATATACACTCATTGGAGCAGGATGGCTTCAATGGAGAAGATCTCGGCTGATCTGAAGCTCGTGGATTCGAAGAAAGAAAACCTCCGTGAAGCCTTCGAGCATTCACTCTTTTTGCTCACAACGCAGTGGAAGGATTTAGAGGAATACTTCGATTCAACTCGAAAATCGATAGAACAACGGTTCGATGAACTCGACTCGAAAGAGAAGAATTTCAATTCAGTTCAACTGTCGTTGAAAGAGCGTTCTGAAGAGCATAATTCAATCCAAAAATCAATCGAAGAAAGGCTCAAAGAACTTGGGTTGAAAGAGGAAAAGTTGAATTTTACCAGATTGTCGGTTGAAGAACGGTCTAAGGAACTGGATTCTGTACAGGAATTGGTCAATGAAAGCTTGAACGAGCTTGGAATCAAAGAGAAGGAATTGGGTTCAGTACAGAAATTGATTGACCAGCGTGTTGAAGAGTTCGAATTAAAAGAGAAGCAATTCGAGAAACGCCATAAAGATCTTGAATTGAAAGAGAAGCAATTTGATTTAATCGAGAAGTCAATTGAGAATCGTTTCAAAGAGCTCGAAAGGAAGGAGAAACTATACCAAGAGCGTGCCAAACAGCTGTGCCTGAAAAAGAAACAATGCGAAAAGCTCTCAAAATCTCTGGAATTGAAAGAGAAACAATGCGTTCTTAGTGCTAAAGTAAAAGTTGAAGAATCACAATGCGTTCTTAGTGCTAAAGTAAAAGTTGAAGAACCAGAATATACGCCTGTCGACAATGCAATATATTATTCTTCTTCTGCAAATATTCGATTTTGCATTACGATGGATGGCAAGACTTTGCAAATTTTCCTGAATGAGCACTTGAATGAGCACGATTCCATGCGAGACGAAGTTTATGCTGCTCTTAGAATGTCATCAGACCCTGCA
>JAOTQH010047068.1:0-17494 GCA_025631255.1 Cornus kousa | reverse complement strand
CTCGCGTGAGTTTACAAGTCTGAAAAAGCGGCAAGTCTGGACGACTGGACTACAAAAGTACCATTTTTTTTGGTCAATGATATATGTTCAACATTGCAACCTAAGATGCGGGCAAAGTTCATCTCATCTATAAATTAGAGGGCAATGTTGTCTGTAATTCACAGGCTTTAATTAAATTGTTCTCTCTATTTCAGTTTTCTAGGTACTGTTTCTCGTTCAACTCGTGCTGTAACTCATTAATTATAGTTATATCCCCAAGCTCTGTAAGTCTCTCTCTCTCTCTCTCTCTCTCTCTCTACCTGTACATGCATCCACTTTTTTCAACTAATTTTATTTATTTATTATTATTAGGAAAAAAAGAAAGTAAATACTCTCAGCTAAAGGATCAGAAAGACTTGTAATCTCCTTATTTCTTTGCATATTAAGTGGAAATTATTTGTTAATGTTTATAGTGTACGCAAATTATAATCTGAATCATGTTAAATCTTTAAATTTTGTGTGGTGTGTAATTGTTATGACCGATACCAAAAATTGAAGAAGGAAAAATGATCGTGGACTTTAAGTCGTGTAGTCACTTTTCTTTAAGTTATTATTTATCAAGGTTCTAATTAAGTTCGCTATGAGATTCTATAACAGAACACTCCATGATACAACAAAGTTGAAATCCGTAATTTATAAATTTTATTGAATTACACTCTTGGAAAATGTTTATAATTTAACTAAAAATAATAATAATTACGTTGTATATAATATTTTAACAAAAATCCTATATATTGAGTACCAATTCAAACGCGGCTCAATTTAATAAAGAAAACTAACAATGCTAAGACTATTTTGCAGAACTTCAAGGTTCCACACCAAGCATAAATCTAGATGGAAGGCAATCATACCACTGAGACAAGTGAACTCTCGAACGCGGCTCAACAATTGATGATGGAGTTCCCATTCCTCTCCTTCCCAATGATTTTCACATTCCTTCTCTTTCTTCTGTTCATGGCACTCAAAACCATGATCAGTTCATCGCCAAAACTGCCTCCTGGGCCGCCGAAGCTACCTTTAATTGGAAATCTTCACCAATTTGTTGGATCTCTACCCCATCGCGGCCTAAGAGACTTGGCCAAGAAATATGGACCTCTGATGCACCTCCGACTTGGACAACTTTCTTTTGTTGTGATTACTTCAGCAAAATATGCCAAAGAAGTGATGAAAACACATGACATTGTCTTTGCTAGCAGGCCTTGCAGTCTTACTACAAATATCATATCTAAGAATGACATTGCCTTCGCACCTTATGGGGATCACTGGAGACAACTTCGAAAACTTTGCATATTGGAGCTTCTAAGTGCCAAACGTGTCCAGTCATTCCGACCCATCAGGGAAGAAGCCATCTCGAATTTGATCCAATCTATTTCGACCCATACAACTGGATCTCTTTGCAATCTCACTGAAAAGATTTTCTCCATGACATATAGCATCACTACAAAGACAGCCGTTGGTAAGAAATTCGATGGGCAAGAAGAATTCATAGGGCTTGTGAGGGATACCATACAGTTATCAGGAGGTTTCACTGTTGCCGATCTCTTTCCTTCAGTTAAACTGCTTGCTTTGATAACTGGGCTTAAGCCTAGAGCTGAAGAGACTCATCGAAAACTTGATAAGGTATTCGATAAGATCATTGATGAACATAAAGCTAGGAAGGTGGCAACACAGAATGGTGATGGTGAAGCTGATCAAGAAGACCTAGTAGATGTTCTTCTAAGAGTTCAGGAGAAGGGTAATCTTGATATCCCTTTAGATATGACAACCGTCAAAGCTGTTATCTTGGTTAGTACATTTACTTTCAATGAATTAAGTCTAAAACCCTATTTACATTCTAAAATTCAGTTTTACACATTTGATCATCTTCAAACACCAATTTCAATATGTAATGCTGGTCCAATTTCAATGCTTTTTCAGGACATGTTCATTGCCGGGGTTGAGACATCATCTACAACTTTAATTTGGGCAATGTCAGAATTGCTGAAAAATCCAAGAGTTATGGAAAAGGCACAAGCTGAGGTGAGACGTGTTTTATGTAAAAAAGGAAATATTCTTAATGAAGATGACCTCCATGACTTGAATTACTTGAGGTTAGTTATCAAAGAAACTCTCAGAATACACACTCCTGGCGCTCTATTACTTCCGAGAGAGTGCAGAGAGAGATGTGAAATTAATGGATACGAGATACCTGAAAAAACCCAAGTCATTGTTAATGCATGGGCAATTGCTAGAGATCCTGAAAATTGGAGTGATCCAGAGAGCTTTCAGCCAGAGAGATTTCTTGATAGTTCAGTTGATTACAAGGGGACTCATTTTCAGTACATACCATTTGGTGCTGGAAGGAGAATGTGTCCTGGCATTTCATTCGGGATAGCTAATATTGAACTTCAACTTACAAATTTATTGTATCATTTTGACTGGAAACTTCCTGAAGGAGAGAAGCAAGAGGATTTAGACATAACTGAGGTCTTTGGTGCAACAGTTGGTAGGAAAAAAGATATGTGTGTGAGTCCCATTCCTTATAATCCTTTAGCTTAAGATATTAAGACAAGAAGGTAGAAATCATTGGATAGTCACTTTTGAATTTCTATTTATTAGCCTGTAAGGTTAATTATGTTTGCATCTATTAATAATGTAATACTATGTTAGAATAATATGTATAACCATACTGTAGAATGATAAAATAAGAACAGATGTTTTCTGGGTTTTTAGAGATAATTGAATAAAGAGTAGTATGTTTCGCTTATTGGTGTTTTTACTGCAGAGTTTTAAGGTGCACTATAGAAAAATTGTGCAAAGCATCTTTAAATACTTTTTAAGAGTTCCATGAATTAAGGTGGTAAATAGTGATTCTTATTTACCGTTTTGAAAAATCTTTGTAAATACCCATTTAAGCACGCAGTAAATATTTTCTTTGCATATTGTAAAAAGATTTTACCACATTTTTCATGCCATGTAAAAGTTTTTTTTACGTCTCCTTGTTGAAAGCATTGGATGGTCCCTTTCGAATTTCAGTTTCCTTTATGGTTAATTATGTTTACCTCTGTTAATAATGTGATACTATGTTAGGATATGCATAGCCATGCATATTGTAGAATGGAGGACAGATGCTATGTGGGCTTTTAATGAATAAAAAGTATACTTCACTTATTGGTGATTTCACATCAAAGTTTTAAAGTGTTTTAATCTCAAAAAACTCGGCTGTTTGATTAACCATGTAAAGTTCGTTGAATTTTAAAAATAGTGTTTGGTGAAGTAAAAACGTACTTGTAGGAGTAGAGAGCTGGGCTTTCTGGCATCTTAAGACAGGCTTTTGAGTTCAAAAAATCATTTCCTAAAAAAATTGTGGTTGGCGAAAATATTGAAACGGGCTTCCAGAAAAAAATCAACCGCTTAAAAGCCGTTTAGTGAAAGCTAGTAAAAGCTGTTTTTCCAACAACTTCTCACGATACAAGATCTTTTTAAGTAACAAACACAAAACTTCTGATAGTGTCCTGTGTATTTTGTTCCTTTATCAATAATAACTTTATTGAAATTATTTCTTAATTTAATTACAAATCAAGTTTCTCTTTCATGTTTCTCTCCATTGATCATGGATGCCTACTCAGAGATGAAATATAAATATGTGAATAGAATTACTATGTCAATTTCAATATAATAGATTATATTATTATTATTATCATATAAGTTCATAAATATCTAAGAGAGTGTTTGTATTTGTGGAGGATTTATGAAACTCCTTTTTCTTCAACTGCTATAGACAATCGTCATTTATGCTAAGCGAATTTGGTTGCATGCCCTTCTGGAAGGAAGAAATGCTTTGGAATTTTGATGTGTACTAAAGAATGATATATGTATATCTATAAATATACACACACATATATGAAACTCATTGTGGGTCAACTGTTGCCATTCAATTACATACAACTATTTTTATTATATTTTAATTGGATAATTTTGGTCATGGGTAATGTTAATGTAGGCTCTGCGGACGGTTTGAATTTATATATGACGACTCTTTTAAGAGAGATTCATATCATTTCCTTCTCTGAATTTGAAATCAAAATTAAAATCCATACATATTAAAAAGAAAAGAAGAAAAACAAGACTTCAAATCACTATAACTATATTTCAATCTACAACTCTTGCAATTGTAGAGATTTGTCAAGCATTATGGTAGTCAGGTGGTGAGCCTGCTGGTGATTACTTCCTTATTCAGATATCTTACAATATGTAAATGATCATATCAAATGTACACATGCCATCCATTGCCTATACAAAACCTCTAAATAAAAATGCAACACCATTGCTCTGAAAGCGCAAACACATTTAAGGAAGGAGTCTCATTCATTTTGTGTCCGTGTAAGACAGTGATACTTTATATACATTTCTCGAATACATATCTAATATGTTATATACGTATTTGTATTTCATACATGTATTTGTAGTTGAAAATTAAATTTCTCGAATACATATCTAATATTTCATATACGTATTTGTATTTCATACATGTATTTGTAATTGAAAATTAAATTTTATTATTTTAGACACTTGATCAATAGTTTCAAACTTTTCAACACAAGTCTTTTTTACATAAATACATGTAGAGGAATATTGTCAATCATCTTAAAAATAATATGAATATGTTCGAATGACAAAGTAATAAAATATTAGTACATATATGATATAAAAATTATTACAATAACGACATAATTTTATTTTAAAATCATATCCGTATTTATGCTACCTAACATTTCGTTACTTCAAATTAATAATATTCATTATTTAAATTTGTCTATATAGAATATGAATACTTCTCATCTTAGTCACACAATTCGTTCAAAGAGGTCCCGCTCTCAAGCTCCGCGAATTTGCGTTTTGGGAGCGAATTCACACAAAATTCGAGAATTCAATTTTTGCAATTTGAGAATTTGTTTTCCTAATTCACGATTTCCATTCGAATTTACTTTATATAGCTAAATTTGTTAAAATCACCAACAGACATGTGGCCTAGCGGTACCAGACTCTTACTTCCTAAAGGGAGGTCAGGAGTTCGAGTTCGAGCCTCAATGGAGGCAGTGTGTGTGAGTTTCCCAATTAGGAAAAAAATAAATAAATAAATAAATAAATTTGTTAAAATCTATGAAACACCTATATTATCATATATGCATTTATTAATTACAGTATTACTTAATATATGCATTAATTACTTAAATATTAGTATGCCCTAGTATATGGCGTTGCTATACTACCACACACACACACACACACACACACACATATATATATATATTAATTATACATGTTTGAAAATAATCTTACTAAAAAACTTTTCAATTAGAGAATATTACAAATAAATTACGCATCTTTTAGTAAAAAAAAGTTAGCTTATTTATTACATATATCGTTAATGGAATAAATAATCATGAAAATATTTACATATGGATTTAAATAAATAAAAATATATATGTAATATAATTTTATTTAAACAAAATATAATAACGCTCTCAAGACTCTTCCGCTCTAAAAAAATTTAAATTTTGACGCTTTCGCGCTCTTGCTTTCGCTCCCGCTCCTGCACTCGCTCGCTCCCGCTCTGTGTGACTTAGTCTCCTCACACTAAAGTCGGGTTGTTAAAAGAAAATATTAGGTTGTTTGAAATTACATCATCTTAAGAGAGATTAATAAATAATTAAATAGTTAAAATTTTAAATATAATTTTATTTAAACAAAATATAATAACTCTCTCAAGACTCTCCCGCTCTAAAAAAATTTAAACTTTGACACTTTCTCGCTCTTGCTTTCGCTCCCGCTCCTGCACTCGCTCGCTCCTGCTCTGTGTGACTTAACCTCCTCACATTAAAGTCGGGTTGTTACTTAAAAGAAAATATTAGGCTGTTTGAAATTACATCATCTTAAGAGAGATTAATAAATAATTAAATAGTTAAAATTTTAAATAAAGTTTGACTTATACTTGTAATTTACATAAGAAGTAAATATATCAAATTTATTTATATATTTACTTATGTGTTTGACTTGTGATTGACCATAATACTAGCCCGGACTATGCAAGACTAATAACATCATGGGCATGAAGAAGTGAGTGACACCTTGTCATCACTGTATACTATAATATCTCTCTACATTTCTTTCCTCCATCTCGATTCATCTAAAACCCTAAATTTTCACAACAAATCTACACTCAGATTCCTACATAGTTAGTTCCAACTGTGAATAACTTTCTGAATTTCAATCTCCAAGGCATCAATTCTGTAACCACACCCAATGCGATGGTGGTCTGCAAATGCTCCAAGGTACTCTCTCTCTCTACACGCACACGCTTGTTTTGTGTATTCATAGATCACTTAGTTATTAGCTCGCAATTTGATTTCTCTATGACCTTATGGTTTGTACAGTCAAGAGAGTTTAGATCGAATACAATTTCTAAGCGGTCTCTGAATTTGTTCATTTAAAGGTTTTAATAGTTAGAAATGTTCGTATTTGAGTGATTGAAGTTGTTAATGGAAGTTAATACGAAGTGTCCGTATTTGTGTTACTTAAATTTGAAATTGGGAGTTCTTATTAAGAGTTAATGCTTTGAATTTATTTCTTTATGATACTTAAATCTGAAGATTAATTTATGCGGAGGTTTTTGGGTCTCAGGCAACCAAGTTACACTGTTTCGTACACAAGGTCCCTGTTTGTGGAGAATGCATATGTTTCCCGGAGCACCAAATATGCACGGTATGACATTTAATTATACGTTTCTTGATTTTTGTCTTCTATTTCATATGCTAACATCTGGAAGATGAACTTATTGCAACTGGTCAAATTGTATATGATGAGTAACTTCTTGATTGACATTTTTTTTTTCTCCGTCACTCAACGGTTTTTGTTCCATCTGGGTTTGAGGCAATTTTTTATATTTTATTTTATTGTATTATGTTTGGGCCTACTTGAGTGCAATGCCTTGCTACTCCTATCAATGTTTACATGCAATTTCTGGGCATATTTTTTGTTTTGAATACTTTTGGTTGAGTTTTTTTGTTTCAAACTTAGCACTTATTGTGTCAGAATGTGTTTGAGTGCAAATGCTGAAGATTTTCTTTTTCTTGGTAAGATAAAAATGCTGATTCTTTTCTAATTATTTGTTAATATACTAATTTGGGGTACATGAAAGAATAATTAAGTTTGGATCATTAACGTTATTTGCTGAGTTTTATTTTTATATTAGGGAAATTGTTAGACAATAGATGAAGTTAAAGAATTTGAGAAACCTCCTGTAAATAATGATGATTAAGACCCCTTTCTATATCAGTAAAGACTGACTAATTTTGATTTGACTCTCTCTATTTCACTCTAATCTTGTCAAAAATATTTACTCCTTAGATAGTTTGAAATTTCAAGCATGGTTTGCTGAGCAGTGGGTTTTTGTAAATATTTTTATTTTTAAATGCAACTGTCCTTTTAAGCCAGGGTTGCTTTAGTGTCATTGAAATGATAACAGATCCAAGCCAAGCTTATGATCTATTACAAAAGAATCTGAGTTGCTTAATTTTTTAAACGACTTCACGTTGTTACGAAAAAGGAGCAGGGAGAGAGGGAGAAAAGAAATGGATTGAGAGAGTGAGGGAGAAGAGAAATAGAGAGAGTATAGAGTGAAAAAGAATGTAAAGAGAGTTAATCGGGTCAAAAGAATTGATCTGAATCAGTTATGTTCTGGTAGATTGTGAGCCATTGGCATTACAGGTTGCTAAAAGGATATTTTGGTCATTAGGTAAAATATAAGTCACATGCAATGCGTATGCGTACATTTTTGCTTCTTCCCTAACTGCATACAAACAACAGGAGGGTAATTGCAACGTTTTGAGAAACTTTAGGATTTTCTACAGAAATTAATAGTACCTGGAAAAAATGATAATCAAGGGTTTTTTTTAAAGTGTATATATATATATATATATATTTGTATTTTTACCCTAGATTTAAACCATCAACACAGTGACTAGTCTCTACAATTACATGGATGCTTTTCAGAAAATTGAGAAACTCATGGTAGTAAATCCATCTCCATAATGAGATTTTAATGGGAATAGACTCATGGTTGCAAATCCATTTCCATCCCTGAAATGTAATGGGATAGATCCATCTCCTAATGATCGAATTCATCACAAGATTGACTAGTCCTTGCTGGTAATTGCATAGGTTCTCTTTAGAAGATTGAAAGGAGTGCTTTAAGGACTATATGCTCTTCCCAAGGGGTCTTTATTTGGAATGAATCAATCTTTGATACATGGCAAGGTGTTATAGAAATGCAGGAAATCCAGTGGGAGATTTTGTTCAAATTGGATTTTGAGAAGGCATATGACCATGAGGATTGTGTGTTCCGAATAGGGAAATTTTTGGGTTGCGGTGGAGGTCTTGGATTAGGATATGCTTGTTTTTTGTGAAATTTGTGCTATTGTTTGTGGTGAGCATAGAGGCTCTAGATGCTTTCAGGAAACACATATTTCTCTGTTTGTGGTTGTTTATGTTCTTTCTTAGTAGGCTTTACTCTGCAGTTGAAATTGTGGATGTGATTGAGGGTTTTGTCATTGGTAACTGGTAAGAACAGAGTTAACTTTTTTCTCTAATTAGGTTATACCTTTTTGTTCCCATAATATATATATTTTTTTGATAAATTTTTGCTCCCATAATATATGAAACATCAACTCAATAAAATGCATAAGGTGAAATGTTACAAAAAGGCACTTACTGGAAAAAAGAAATATTAAGAAGGCATCATCAGTGAACGGTGTACTGCCTAGGGCCCTAGGTAGAATGTCGAGAAGGGAAGATGGGAAACAAACTGAACCTTCACAAAGTGGCTGCTTCACAAATCACGACTTGAATCCGCATTTTCACACTCATCAGCTCAAGCTTTTACCATTGGATCAGGCAACAACCCCTGCTAGTAAAATATTAATTTAAAAAAGGGTTAAAATCATTAAACCCCCTTCTTGTTTGTTAAAACTTCATTTAACCCCCTATAAAATTAAATAACCCCCTCAACATTAAAAATCTATCATGGTGCTCCCTTTATGTGATAGAGCCGTTAAGTGGGTGTTAAATGACTAAATTGACCTGCACATTATATTATTATCTTAAGACTCAAAATGTGTACTTTGAAAATGACGATTATACCCTTATATATAGGATTGTATATGTATATACACACATATAAATACATCCTCTTCTTCAACCTTTCTTTCTTTTGCTTATCCTTATCCTCTTTTTTTAGTGTTATCTATTTATTTTTTCGATTTTCTTAGTATCTAATCTTCCTTTTTATTCCATCTTTATTTTTAACATAATTTGTTCACGTGGAATCATTTTTTGCCGCCGGACTTTTGAATCATTCCTTGCTGCCATTCCTATCTGCGCTCACCGGTGAGAGCATCACCGCCGTGGACATCCTTGTTGCGTCACCAGTAAGTTCATCTCTGTTGTCGCCGAACATCACCGCCGTTCCTCGCTGCTCATTGTGCTTGCCAGTAAGCTCGCCGTCGCCGAGAACCTCCATCATAGCCGCGTCCTTGCTCAGTTCATCTTTGCCTGCCGGTGGGTTCTTCATTGCTCACGACCGTTTCAACTCATCGCCGTCGTGCAACGCTGCAGGTCCATCGCCGTCTTCCCTCTTCCCTGCCGTTCCTAGGTCTCTGCTAACCGTGCTTGCCACTGCCGCATATCTTCAATTAAAGTTACCCATATTACCACGGCTTCATAATATGAAAATGGGTCTTTAAAGTGACCCATATCTTCATTTAAAGTAATGGATGATTCCAACCTATAAAAACACCAGTTTACAAACACCCATCTCTTCAATTAAAATAATGAATGACCCATATATATTCAAACGATGAGAATGATTTTAGGCTTCTATGTTTGCTATGTTACAATGGAAGAATCAGATGAAGAATTGGGTTTGCAAATTGCAAGTGAGGCACATGATAATTGAATGGGGTTTAAGAGGGCAGTTTGGTCAATACATGATTATGAGGGTAAATTGGTCAATAAATAATTAAATGGTTGCACATGACTCTCACGTGCTTTTCTCCCGTTAATTTCAGACTGCAAACTAACGGAATGGGGTGATGTGATACGTTTTTGAAAAATTAAAGGGGGAATATGATAGTTTCTGTAGATGAGGGGGTTAGTTGATAGCTTTGGCAAACAAGAGGGTTTTTTTTTATGATTTTAACCCTTTAAAAAAATATGCCCCATCATCCACCACTCTGAATTTGAGGGAAATTTTTTTAACTCAATGAACTGAAAGTTTGAGAAAACTGGAAGTGAGAGAGCATATAGGGGCAAGGAAGACTTGCATATTGTAAAGACTATATATTTAACATGGTGAATAAAAATTTTAGTGATGATTTTCCTGTGTTTTTGTGTGCGTGCATGCTCATGCCACAGTGCTTGTGTTGTCCCTCAGTCAGGTTCTCAATAAATAATGGTAAGGTGACGTTTTAATTTTACAAAATTTTTGTTTTGCCACATCAGCCAATACGTCCGAATTTGAAGGTAACTTGCTGAACTGAGAGAGAGAGAGAGAGAGAGATCTTGTCTTGACAAGGAGCACATGCACAGCACAAGACAATATCTCTAGCTTTTCGAAAGAGAAGTCTTCATAAACTATGTTCATGTGTTTTTGTGAGTGTCAGTATCTCCTGCCACAGTTGTGCTTGTGTTCTCTCTATTAACTCAGCAGCATGTACAAATTATTCTGTTGTTGCTTAAGTCATTTTATTAATACCATGGAGGCATGGAGTGAATCTGCATAAATGGGTGGTCTAGAGAATTTACGTTTACTAACCTGTTCACATTTCCTCTTGAGTTCTGAGATTGATGTCATTCAGATGCAACTATGGTGATGTTTATGTCATTTGTCTGATGTAACTATTTCTAACGGTTATGATTTGGTTTCCATGTATTTTTATTCTGTGGACTCGCACTGTGTAAGTATCTCAAGAATGGCGTGTTTGGTTTAGATATTTGGAAAGTGTTTGGTTTCATTTTGAAAAACTGATTTTCATTTTGCTTTTATTTCCAGATTTATTAAAATGGAAATGCTAAATAGTTTGAAAAGAAAGTCAGTTTCAAATTTTTATGGACCCGGTTGCCTGCTTTACAGGAATTTTTTTTCTTTTCAAATCAGTTATTACTACTGGTGTATAGTCTTTTCCAGATTTTCTGTTTATGATCAAGAACTAAATGTGATGACCCTTGAAGACATCATATCTTTTTGTTAGTGATTTCCTTTTGGCATTGTAACATTGATTATTAACTTTTACATTTTTCCTTTTTGTGCTCTTTTTTGGTGTTTTCTTTGTTGGGTCCATTTGCACTTCAAGCTTCACCTAGCGGTACCAACTTCTTACTTCTCAAAGGGAGGTCAGGGGTTTTGAGTCTCCATGAAGGCATGTGTGTGAGAGTGCCAATTAGGAAAAAAAAAAAAAAAAAAACTGGTTACTTATGTATGGCTATTTTCACTTTTACATAGGATTATCTGTATTATTTTCTTGATAAGATATCTGTATCATGTGTGCATGCATACGCTGTATTTGAAGTTTAACTTTATCAAATGATATCTTGTTGGCCAGATAGGATTTTGATCTATTTGAGTGATGCTTACTTAAATTGTCAAATATTATGTCGTAGGTTCGTACTTCATTAGATTGGGTTATAGCTGGAGAGTATGATTGGCCTCCTAAATGCTGCCACTGTCATGCTGTGCTTAAAGAGGAGTCTGATTCTCAAACTACTCGATTGGGTTGCTTGCGTATGTGATTCTGTGATATATATTTAAAATTCCTAAATGCAATATTATTTATTTATATTTTCAGTGTTTTTTTAAAATGAAATCCTGTTGAAGTCGCACTGCAAAGCTCACATTTCTGTTTTGCTCATTTTAGATATTATACATACGAATTGCTTAGTCTCACATATTAAAAGTTTTCCGCCACACACTGCGCCAGCTGGATATGTGTGTCCTGACTGTAGCACTTCGGTAAGATTTATTTCAAGAAGTTATAAACAGTGTCACATCTATAATTGGTTTCTTTTGATTAACTCCTGTCAGGATGTTGTAGTTCTGACTACTCAACAGTGTTTCAGATTTCGAATTAAAGTATACATAAACACATCTTGGTTTTCACAAATTACTGTTAGCAAATGACGATTTGTCAATTTGATTAGTGATTGTGCTGAGCGGGGCTTTAAAGAAAAAAAATAATAATAAAAGAACTCAGAAAACGTAAGCATGCACTAAACTGCTTTATGTTACTGGAGCACAATTTGCTAGTGACAGATACAGAGAAGATGTGATCAGTTTATGAGTTAAGGTGTAACTTGAAGTGTTGTTTTTGTGCAAGGCTTGTTTATAGAATATAAGGATTACTGAATACCTGTTATTTGGAGTTCTAGGGATTGGTAGAAAGAAACAACAGTCATAGTCTTGTGTACTTACTTCCTAGAACATTTTTCTTTTGGACTTCATATTGGTGAGTTAATGAGTTATTTTTATTAAAGATTGTGGTCCAAGAGCTTTAATTTTAGGAACTTTGAATAATGAAACAAGAGAATAGCAGGAGTAGGAGCCTATGATAAGTTCTGTGTGTAAGTAGCTGAGTAAAATGTCAAGTGTTCTACACATTAGCAATGAGGAAGTGGTTATTTTTTCTTGTAAATTAGGATTTCTGTTGTTTTCTTATGGAAGATCTGAAGGAAACAATTGCTTTCTCCCCTCTCCCACCCCCAAACCACCAAAAGGAAAGAAAAACAAAACGGAACTTTTTTGCTTGTGAAACAAATGGAGTTTTTTTCAGATAGCTTGACTTTTACTCTAATCAATTAAGATGGTTTTAGCACTGTGGAATATAAAGAGAGTGCTAATTCTCTATGGAATATAAAGATAGTATTGAGTCCTGCAACTTAGAGGTGGTACTTGGCTTGGATTGGTTTTCCTGGTATTATGCCTGAGCCTAGTCATGACTCATGAACTGGTTCACAATTCCAAGAACCAAAATGACATTGAACTTCTCAATCCTACAAACAACTTTTGTTAGAGTGAGTTCCTCTGTTCTGTTTGGGATGGTTTACATTTGGTCTAACTTATTGATAATATATGCAGAACAAAGCCAAATCTAACTTGATCCTGGCATTCAAAATGCTTAATCCTGGAACGCTTCAGTATGCATGACTTAGGCCTCATTATCCTTTATTAACTCAATGGATGAATTCAAACCACTTATTGCAATCAATGAATCAATGGTAGAGAAGAACTGAGGAAGTTATCTTAAATTGTGATTGGTTTCAGTAACCTCAATTCTTTTTGGCATCTACTAGGAAAATCAAAATCCTCTGGAATATGCATCAGCAGATTACTCGTTGAGATTATGGTGTTGATTTGGAAGTTGTTTTGGTTGTGTTTGTTGCTTTGAGTGGTTTGTTTTAATGGTGCTTTGTTGTTGTAGATATGGCCACCAAAAATTGTCAAAGATTCAGGATCCCATCTTCATTCAAAGCTGAAGGAGGCAATTATGCTGGTAATTCTGATGCTTTGCTCTAAACTTATTGCAATGAATTTGTTACTCTATTAACACTATTTGACTTTTCTTTTCTTTTTTTTTCTTCCTTAAATGATCTTTTTCCATCAAACCACACAAGTTTCACCACATATAATAAATAAGATATTACAAATCGTCTCTGTTATTGGTCTTATTTTCGGAAGTTGTGCTCCTTATACTGTGCTAATATCATTATGAGGTGATATTTCCCATCGTCTTTGATGGATGAATAAAAACAGGAAGGAATGGGATCTTTTGTCATTTTCCCATTTTCCTCAATGGTATAAATGAGGTGACTTTGGAAGTACTTTCATCTGTTCGAGTGACTTTGTCTGTAAATATATGAGAATTCATTATGAGAGGAATTTAGATATTGAGGAGACATAATCTAAAGATGGTACTCTGATAGAAGTGTATACAAAGAAAGCATTTTGGGCATGTTTGTAGCCAAAGTTATTTTGTCCAACCTATAAGATCCTATATGTGGTGCGGATTATAATGCAACAGAGAGACTAAAGTAAATGAACCAGGCCAAGCAAGCTTTTGGCTATTACACCCCACGCCACGTAGATTGATACAAGGGCTGCAAAGAACCAGGTGAAGGGAAGCCTGGCATTGTGTTTATGTATAATTTGTGAGAGCTAGAGTCGATGGTTTTGATAATTAATCTCCCTGTGACATTATATGTTGCATCTCCATGTTGCTGTCGTGCAGACTGGTCTGGAGAAGAACTTATTCGGAAACCATCCAGTTTCGTTGCCAGCAACAGAATCCCGTGGTCGTCCTCCTCCTTTTGCCTCAGATCCACTGATGCATGCATCTGCAACTGGAGTGAGAGAGCCTAATGCAAACTTGCCATCTTCAGTAGCTAAAGATTCTGAAGGTTACTCGGCTGCAGCTGGAACAGGGCCTACAAATTCTTCATTCACAGATATTGTGGAGATAGATGGTCCTAAATCGGCAAGTCCATCCCTGTCTAATCATCAACCTTCTCAATCCCAACGTCCCTCGAGGCAAAATAAGCTCAATTGGTCCAGAGAAGAAGATGAAGCATTATGCAAAGCATGGATGATGATTGGGAAAGATCCAGTCATGGGGTCCACGTATTGGGAACGAATCCAAATTAATTTTCAAAGCCAACCTGGGGGCACGACGGCAAGAAATAGCAGTGGTTTGATGAACCGTTTTTCCTACCTTCATCCACTAGTAAACAAATTTTGTGGATGCTACAAAACCATCCAAGACACTCCGAGCAGTCGCTTCAATGCCGAAGATCTAGTAAGTTTATTACTTTGTAAATATTTTTAGTTTCTTAATTTTAATTTAGAATCTGACTGATTCAATTATTGTTTATTTTTTATAGATCCAAACTGCTAAAGAACTGTATAAAAAACAAGTAGGTGTCGATTTTAAGTTGGATCACTGTTGGTATATTCTTCGGAATTCGGCAAAATGGCATAACCATTGCAACGCCCAACAAGAGAAACAAAAGCCAAATCAACAAACACGGAAGAGAGACGTTGTTGATCTCGATAGTAATGAGCTTGGAAATTCCTCTGAATCGGTTTCAACAACACCAGGTTCATTTCAGAACAATCCATCTACTCCATCAACTCCTGGAGTATCAACTCCAGCTTCGGCAAACCTTGGTGATGATGACCCACCAGCCGGTGCTGAAGGTCCGCATGACTTACCACGACCCCTTGGACAAAAAGCAGCGAAGAAGGGTAAAGATTTTAAAGAACAAGACCGCGTGGTAAACGAAGTAGGACTAGAAGGAGAGAGATGGAAAATCCAAGCCAAAATCGAAATTAGCTTGGCGCAAGAACGGACTAAACAGCTGGAGATAGAATCAAGAGAGAGGATGGCTAAATATGAGAATGAAAGAGTTCAAATGGAGTTTGAAAGAGATATGATGCGTCAAGATCCAAGTAAGGCTCCTACAAAAGAAGCAAAAGCATGGATCATTGCACACCAAAAGGCGATCTTGAATAAATTCAATCAAGGAGGTGCTCATATGTAATATGTAATATATATAAATTTTGGCGGGAAAATTCCCGGGAAATCTAACCACTGTCCATAATCTAACTGTTAATTTCTTTGTAAAGCAACTACTTCTATGGTAGTCTTCCAAGTAGGAGAAAGCGGGAAATCTAACCGCTCTGTGTCTGGATTTCATTTTTATGGTCTTTGGATACATCATTGGTAGAAGTCCAGCAAATTGCCATTTGATCAATGTAGTAATTTTCAAATTTTTATTTGTTCGATGTGGTCTATCTACGATGTCTTTGACTAGTATTTGCAATTTCTATTGTTATTTGCTTCTAGGCGTTAGATCTCTTGTAGCTCTCTTGTTATTCCTCTAGGCTTCGTTTGGAAGGATGGATGGATTAGAAAGGAAAGGAAAGAAAAGGAAAGGAAAGAAAAAGAAGAGTAGAGTAAGAATAGTGACTTTTGTGTTTAAGTTGCCCTTTAAGGAGAGAAGAAAGAGTTGAAGAGATTTGGAAAAATATTACAATTCAACATACAACATTTATTTATTTATTTATTTATTTTCTAAATGGAGGAAATTTTTATAGATATGAACAATAAATTACAAAAAAAATTCATAGGGGCATACCCCTATTTACAGACATCCCTTCATGCTATGTTCGGTAGGAAGGAAAGAAGAGGGGTGGAAGGAAAATAGGAAGGAATAAGCAAATTTCCTTTGTTCGGTAGAGATGATATAAGGAAAGAAATGATAAGAATCATCCTTCCTCCTTTACAAATTTTTATCCGTCCAAATATGGGCGGAAGATAGGAGAGAAACAAATGAGTCTAGAAGTTTTAAATTACTACATCACCCTTCATAAATATTAAAAAAATTCCATAAATAAAGTCAATGATGGTTTAATGATAAAAATAACTCAAAAATTTATCTTTCTTTTATTCTACCGATCAAATTAAATTGTCAGTTTTTTCCTTTCTCTTCCATCCAACCGAACAAAAATAAGGAAACTCTTAATCTCTTCCTTACTGATGTCTCAATCATCCTCTCTTCTCTCCCTTCCATTCAATTTTTTTCTTTCCTACCGAACGAAGCATCAGGGAAGAGAAATCTTAAGCATATAAAAAAAACAGCCTTAAACTATTCAAACATTAAAATAACATCATATAAACAAATTCCAACAATATCAAGTATCTCCCATATGATGCACTTGGCAATTTCCTGAGGATTAGAGCATTTATCATGATGAACCCTCTCATTTCTCTCCTTCCAAATGAAGTAAAGCATAGTTGTGAACACCAATTTGCAAATTTTATTTCTGGTATTGTTCACCTTAAACTTTTGGACAAAATCTTCGGCCATCCCTTTAATTGAGAAATATCTCTTTAACTGCCATCTGCACAAAATAGCAAATTCCATCCAAACCTGCCATGTAAACTCACAGCCACAAAACAGATGGTCAACCTCTTCCCTCTCTTTGTAGCACAACCAGCATCTAGAAACCAAGCTAACCCCTCTTTTTTGCAGATAATCATTGGTGAGAACACCATTCTGTAACACCATTACAGCAATAGCAGACCATCTTGGTCTTCCTCCATTCTAACACAAACCAGCCCAAAAAACCTCAATTCTTCTGGTTCTACAAACATTCCATGTACCTTTAAATGTAAATTCCTTTGAATACCACTCAAATTTATCCTCCCCTCCCATAATTGGGTATTACAAGAGAAATTTAAAGATACCATTAGTAATAGAATCAAATTTACTACCATCCCAGTTACCTGCTACAATATAATCACCAACAACTCTCTTTTTACTTTTGCTAAGATGAGTTAAAATCCTGTGATTAAAAGAGCTCTGT
>JAOTQH010046961.1:0-17497 GCA_025631255.1 Cornus kousa | reverse complement strand
ACTTGTCAATGATCAAAGGTTACATGTGCACCAATCAAAGGTCAACACATGGATGAATCTCCACCCTCCAAATGTCCCCATCCAAGGCTTCAAAGTATTTTCACACAATTGCCAACAAATGGACCAATGAGAGTGTGACACTTGTCACACTTTTCAAAAATTACAAAAAGGTCATTTTTGAAAATATCTTCCAAATTAAATTACAAAATGGTCCCTAAGACGAAAAAAAATTACTTTATTTAATTACACTAAAACTCCAAAAGTTATGAATAATTACAAGAAGTTATGCATCCATGCCCTTTATAAGAAAAGTAAACATCAAGAATGCTTTTCTGCAAAAGTAAAAATGTAGATTTCGTGGAAATTAAATATCATGGATGTATGTTAAGTTGCAATCAAATCCGAGCACAAAAAGTGAGGTTATGCAAGGAAAAATGATAAACGAGAAAAAGACGAAATAGGGAAAAAGACGAAAAAAGAAATTACCAAAAAATGACAAGAAGGAAAATGACGGGGTCATTACATCCTTAAAGTTTCAATTTGTGGAAATAAGTCCCTATTGACACATTTAAACTATAAGTTGACTAAATTGCCCTTATACATTTTACATATTATTTAAAAATACATAATTTTGTGAAATGACGAAAATGATTATTTAGCACATGAAGAGTGTGATACGCACTGTAAGCATACTATGTGGGTTTTTTCTGCACTTTTATAAACTATTGTTATTTTGAATCTTTTGATTTTGTCAGTTAGGCTTAATTGAAATCGAAATTTAATCGGAACCTCTACTCTTAATAGGTTTAGCTAGGGGATCGCGATTTGAATAGTCTAATAATGGTAAGCGATTGAACACCCTTTTTTTTTCCAATAAAGATTAAAATCCCATTTGTTGCGATGTAAAGAATTATTATATATCTTAATGAAAATTTATTACAAATTCTAAAGTTTAAAAAATTGAAAGTATTTTTTTATATATATAATAAATAATGATAAATATATTAAAATTTAATTGGGAATAATTTTTTTTTATAATTATAAAAATAATATGATACATTAATTAATCTGACAACTATGAGAAAATATATATTTTTGAGATATATATATATATTTTTTATCTCCATTTGACAAGGAAAAGAAATACATATATTAGAACTTTTGAATATTTGAGTGGCATAATATCCTTGGAAATGTAAAACTCTTAACTCAGAGAGAGATAATACAAAAAGATAATACATGGTTAGGGGAGATATATAGAGAGATTTTATTTTATTTTTTATTTTTTGTGAGAAAAAATCCTTAAAAATGGGTTAAATATAATTAATGTGCACATAACACCTTTATAATATGAGAATATTAACATACACATCCCCTTGGATATTTTTGAAAGAGTAAAAGATATAACAAAACGGAATTTTTGCGTAATACTTTAAAGAATAATGGAGTTGTTAGCACATATTTTTAATTATGAAGTGAAAGTGGCATGCAAATTATGGTTTAGAATATTTTATACGCTTCACCCATTAACTAGCTTAGTTCTCTTTTGCTTTTAAAAGGAAGAAAATGAAAAGAGTGTGAATATCACATTTAACCAGGGGCGGAGCCGGCTTGTGCCCAGGGAGGGCACATGCCCCGCCTGACCCCTATGTATATATATGGTTTTAATTATATATATATATATATATATATATAAATTAGTATATTATGCCGCCCCCCTAAAATTATTAGTTTACAAATATTTTTTTAAAACTTTTTTTATTTTTTATTTGTTACTCTTTAAATATCTTTAATTACCTTTTTAAAAATGTTAAATTTTCCTTATTTAATCATGCTCTAATTTGTTTCCTTCAAAATTCATTTTTCTTTTCCTTTTTCTTCTTCTTATTCTAATTTTTTAAAAATAAAATAAAATTCCCACTATGTCCCCTATCGTGGCTCCGCCCCTGCATTTAACTGTATAATCTAACTATCAACGTATTGCTATTTATTTATTTATATATTTTTTTTGAGGGTTCACGTTTTCATTGGAATAAAGTATTTGCATGATCGAGTTACTGCCAATGTAAATAATAATAATAATAATAATAATAATAATAATACTTTATATATCAATGTAAGAAACATTTAGTGGGAGATTAAATTAAGTGAAAAAAGACCAAGGAACACAGTGGTGTTATTTGCATTATGCATAAATCATTGAACTTATAAATTCAGAAAATATTTGACAGTAGTAATAAAATTTACTTGGACTATTCAGATAGGTATGATAAATTTTTATTTATTTATAGTTTTGAGTAAACTGTGGTGTGTGTAAAAGGATGGTGCTAACATACCTACCTAATTTTAATTCAAAACTTAAAAAGGTAAAATTGAGACACAGATAACAGCCACCGAGTCAATGAAACAGTTGAACTATGTACTTTCATTATTGTGATTGGAGTTGTTATGTCCTCGCTAGATTCTTCTACAGTAAACACGCGTTTATTCTACGCGCCGTAGTGTCGTCTGGTATTGCTTTAGCTCATTCGAACTTTTCAGACAAGTCTAGGTGTAAAAAAGGAAATTACAGGGGTAAATTCGGAAAATGAAAAAACAGAATGGTATTTTATTTTTTTTACATTCCGGTAAAATTTAATTGCTTCTCTCTGTCATCTAGTTAGATCGGTCTGTTGTTTCTCTGTGGACTTAAAAAACTATTTTCTTTTCCTCCAAATGAAACAAAAGAAAGGAAAAGAAAATAGAAATAGAAATAAATAAAAAAACAGAAAATAAAAAAACGCGGCTGCTATACACCAAAACCAGAGTCTTTCTCTCTCTATGCTCGTCAATTTGAGCTTCAGAGATCGGATATTCGCATAAGACGATCCAAGCTCAGGGCTTTCCAATCAATAAATTACGATCGAAGATCGTGCACTGAGATTTTTCGAGATAATTGTTTGAGTTAGTCGTGGGTAGATTATTGGGAGGCTGTTTGGTTGGTGAGAAAATCGACATTTCTGTTCGATCTCGGATCGATTCAGGTGAATTCCCAGATGGGTTTTGATGGGTTTTTAAATTTGTGAAATGGGACGAAGAGATTTTTTGTTTCCGATGTAGGATTCTAGAGAAAGTTTTTTATTGGTTAGGGATGAATTTGAGAGTTTGAAAGTTTTTTGGGGGGTGATTTTTGGATGATTTCTGTGGGGAGTAGGGATGCAAGGAAGGGGTTAGGGTTAGGTTTTGTTTCTGCAAGAGAAATGGAAGAGACTGAGCTTGAAGAAGGCGAGGCTTATCAAAATGATGAAGATTCAACCATTGACCCCGATATTGCTCTCTCTTACATCGTAAGGATTTTTATCGAATTCTTCACTTAACACTAGTTTTGATCTTTCATAATTTGCCCATAGTTCACGTGAAATTTATATTTGAGTTTATTATTTTGTGGAATTATGCGTTGACTTGTTTCGTAAATCTCAGATCAAACCTGAAAATCTTAGGTATATAGTGATTTTGCATTGTGTAAGAGCACTAACTATTTGTTTGGTCACACACACCCCAAAAACAAGAGAGAGAGAGAAACTTTATTTAAGGCATTGTCTTCAGCACTTGGGTGCTATTGGATACCAAACATAGTTTTGTAATTAGTATTTGAATTTGATCCAATATGAATGATAAATATACATATTTGTTGAGGCAGGAAATTTTGTGGAAATTATTCAACAAAATAACCAATGTAGTAATTTATGAATTACCTTGACCGGGTATGTACAATGTCTAGTTTCTATCACTTTGAAGTCTTACCAGAAGCTTTATGAAAGCCAAGAAGTAAAATTGAAGATAATTAGGTCACAAGTAGTATGAGCATAAGGCTTATCTAACATCTCTACATCTTTTCTGATACATTACTCCTAGATTTTTGACGTCTTAATAATAATTTCTGCCATTTTTTTAGTAGTCTGTATTTCTAATTATGTGATTATTGTACTCCTTTGAAGGATGTCAAACTTCAAGATGTTTTGGGACATTTTCAAAAAGATTTTGAAGGTGGAGTTTCAGCTGAAAATTTGGGTAAGTCAAGGAAAAAAACAGAAAGAAATGAAAACGATCATGGAGAACTGGAATGTGGTATTATAGTATGAGGTGAAATATTGAAGATTTATACATTTTGGCAGGAGCTAAATTTGGTGGATACGGTTCATTTTTACCTTCCTATCAGCGTTCTCCTGTTTGGTCTCATACAAAGACACCACCGAAAGTTCATAACTACAACACACCCAGATCCCCCAAGAATTTGCATCTGGAGGTAGATATCTTTTATATATGTGACCTATTTTGATTACAATAACTATATTGTCATTATGTTGGAGAAACTAGGATTGTCTTGGTTGACATGTGAATTTTAGTTGAAATAAGCACTTTTGAGTTGCTTTATTATACAGGGTGGCCGTCACAACTCTGTAGCATTGCCAAGTGCATCTCTACCAGTGAGATTTGGACAGGCCTCTACAAGTGACTCATCTTTGCCTTTACTGAGGCCTTCAACTGTAAACGATTCGGTGAGACGAGACGTATGCATGTCATCTACTCATGCTGAGGAATCTACTTCACAATGTGAACTTATGAATAATTCTACTAACACTTATGACCAGAAAACACTGAAGGTTCGTATCAAAGTGGGTTCTGATAATTTGCCGACTCGAAAAAATGCTGAAATCTACAGTGGTCTTGGCCTTGATGTTTCTCCATCATCATCATTGGATGACAGTCCGGCTTATAGTGAAGGGTTGTCTCATGAGGCTCAGTTTGCTCCAGATGAATCTCCTACTAGTATTCTTCAGGTAAGTCATGTTCCGCATTATTTTCATTTTCCCTTTTATCCTAAATTAACCTACGGTGATCAGACTCTCTTACTTTGTTCTTAAAATCACTTTGTTTGTTGGAGCAGAGTATGACATCATTTCCAGTACCCGGGGGCATACTCTTATCGCCTCTTCCTGCTGATCTGATTTGCTTCACTGCAAAAGAAAAGCTTCGGGGGGAGAGTAGATCCGGATTCGTGCACAAGGGTAGCCAAGAAGGTTCTGTGATGTTAGTGAATGGGTCTGATTCTGCAAGGGCTGATGGCAAAGTTTTAGGAGACAAGAAACCAAAATCATCTGAGAAGAATGCCTCTTCAGTGGAATTGAAGAATCTTTGTGCTAGGAATGCACAGAATGGCGTTGGTGTTCTACTAAAGAAGGAAACGGGCATTGATGCTTATGATTGTGAACAACTTGTTTCTAATGCTTTGAAGCTCCCTCTTCTATCTATTTCCGATTGTAATGTTGTAGATTCTGCAAAAGGAACCACTAGGGAATTCGATATCTCCAAGGTAGCCAATAAAAGTGTGGTGAAGGACGAATCCATCGCTGTTCTAGAAAAAGAGGAACCTATGAAGGTAGTATCAACCCAAGATATTGGCTGGGCTGAGAAGCCTAATGGAAATGTTGGTCCTGCTGGAAAGGTTTGGGAAGAGAAGAAAGCAAGCCCTCATGATAATGTTTCAGTTTGTTTGAGGAAAGATAGCAATTTCAAAGGGGAGAAAAATGATTCTTTTGTCAAAGCTGACTCAAATGTCTTCAATGGAAGGAAAACTCTAAATGCTGAACTTATGGATCATTCAAAGCACAAGACTGGTCTGAAAGCTACATCTCATGAAGAAGATGGTAAGAAACTGGCATCTGGGAAGGAGTATTCATCTTCTGGGGGCAAAAAGAAATCTAAAGGAAGCGAGAGTCAAAGGCGTAGTGCCAAAAGTACAGAGGTGCCGAAAGATAGCTTAAGTGTTGATTCCTCATTGGTACCCAAAAATAGGAAGGGCAATAATTATTTGTCTAAAAGTGAAGTGGAAGATGTCAAATTACAGAAGGATTATGGAAAGTCCAGAGATACATATAGAGATTTCTTTGGTGAGTTAGAGCTAGACCAGGGAGATAAGGATGTGGATTCAGTAGAAATGCCTTCTGCTGATGGGCTGAAGGATGCTGAGGTGGTTGAAAAGAGCACATTTGCCTTGAACAGCACATCGAAGGAGAGATTGAATGGAAGGAAAATCGATAAGCTGTCTACATCTGATGTATATCCCAATGTGGCTTCAAATGTGGCTTCTCTCACAGGAAACGTGGCAGGTCCTGGAACAGTGGCTCCAGTAGTCAAAGAGGATTGGGTATGCTGTGACAAGTGTCAGACATGGCGCCTTCTTCCACTTGGAACAAATCCTGACAGCCTTCCTGAGAAGTGGCTGTGTAGCATGCTTGATTGGCTGTAAGTTCTGTCATGTTAGCATTTTGACTATTTATACTTGTGAAAGCTGACAGCATGGTGGATTAGTATTCAATCAATAAACATTGTAGTTACAAATTTAGTATACCCAAGAGAATAATTGTCTGATTATTATACCTGTGAACTTATGTATGAGCTTTTAATTAGTATTTGTCCTGGATGGTAAAAAAGTAATACATTGACTGTGTGTGTGTGAGAGAGAGATAAAGATTGATCTCTTCATTGTTTTATCATGTGACTAGGCCTGGAATGAACCGCTGTAGTTTTAGCGAGGAGGAGACAACGAAAGCTCTAATTGCCCTTTACCATGTTCCTGCTCCTGAGAGTCAAAATTATCGACATGATCATCTTGGTGGAGTTGTTTCAGGTGTAACCTCGTTTGATGCTCGTCATTTTGGCCAACACTTGCAGAATTTTGATTCCCATATTGTACCTAGTGGTGGAAAGAAGAAACATGGATTAAAAGAAGTATCAAATGCAACCAACCAAGATGGTATCGCCCAATTTCCAAATTCCAGGAAGATTCTTCCGGCATCAGTGAAAAGCAGAAGCTTAAATGGTGTGAATCAGTCCCCTACGGTCAGTGAACGTGAGTTCCAACAGGTTAGCAAGTCTGGTAGCCTTGTTGTAGAGAAACAGGGACATAAGCAGAAAGAGAAGAACAAACTACACGAACACTATTCTAATGGAGGTATTGTATTTGAAGCAGATCTTTCTTGTGTTTGTCAAACCCATTTTCTGGAAATTTATATTTTCTTTCCTTCATATATCATGTCCACAGGTGATACCAAGAGCTCCAAGATGAAAAGCAAAAGGGAGGCTGATCAGGATTATTCTAGAGCTTCTTCTAAGAAAATCAAGATAGATGGTATGCGTCGTACTGATGAAGATTGGATGTCTGACCATGGGGAGGCTGTTGGGAAGGTGGGTCCTAGTTCAAGTAGTGGTTTGTCAATAAATGAGTCCGGGAAGGATCGGCGAAAATACAATGATCATTCTTCATCTAAGGACTCAAAGTGCGATACAAAAAACAGCATACAAGTACCTACTAGAAATCCACCAGACCAAGTTCAGTTTATCCCAGATGACGGGTCCCTGCATAAAGGAAATTGTGATGATAGTGACATTGTTCCGAGGAAGAGGAAAGTGGATGAATGTCAGGATACTCAGATTTATGCTGCATCCCTCCCTGGCACTGGGCATCATCTCCGGGACAGCAGGGATTTTGTGGAAGAGACCAGTGAAAATGATCACAAGAAGGACAAGAAGGCAAGGGTATCCAAGTCAGAGGGAAAAGAAGCCAGTACAAGCAAGGGCTCCGGTGGAACATCCAGAAAAAGTAAAAGTGTGAAGAACCAGCATCTGGGGCCAGATCTTGGTTCAACACTGTCTCAGCGAGATTTGGGATCTGTGCAACCTTCTGTGGCAGCCACTTCAAGCTCTTCCAAAGTTTCTGGCTCCCATAAAAACAAAACAAGTCTCCAAGAAGTGAAAGGCTCACCAGTAGAATCAGTGTCTTCCTCCCCTTTAAGGATTTTGAATCCAGATAAGTCTACATTGGTGAGAAAGAACCTTGCAGGGAAAGATGATTTTCAGGACGCTGGGTTTTTTGCCACGGGTAGTCCAAGAAGATGCTCAGATGGCGAAGATGACAGGGGGAGCGATAGGTCTGGGACAATCAATAAGGATAAGACTTTCACTGCCACCCATCATAGGTCTTTGGAGCCCTCTGTGCTTGACATGCGAGACGGTGATATGGGTCATGCTAAAGCTAAAGCACAAATCACACGTTCTCCTGAATTCACAAATTTCCATTTTACTAATGGCGATACCAGTATCTTGGGCCAAGGTACTCAATATCCTTGCAAACCAGAGTCATTAGATCAATGTCACAATGAAGAAAGGGGGAGTGGTAACCATTATATTGGCAATGCTTCTCGCCCAAGGAAGTCTGGGAAGGGGTCTTCTTCAAGGTCTAAAGAGAAGAAGGGGAATATCAAATCTGAATTTGACAAGGGTAAGATCAAGATTTCTGATTCTTACAATGAATCTACAGGGCATAAACCTCGTGAAGAAAAATCGAGGACTGGAAAAAACAGGTTTGAGGAGAAATTTGGGTTTAATTCTGATAAGTTTGAGAAGAATTCTGCTGATAAGAAAGATTCTGCCGGAAAACCAATTGAGAGTAGTAAAAAAGAGAGTCAACCAAAACTTGGAGGGCATGATGGGCTGGATGGTAAAGTAGATGCTATTTCCAGCCAGGAACAGAAGCAGAACCTTCTGCTGGATCGTCATGGCGAAAGATCTTCGAAGAGGTTTATTTCCGAGAAAGTAGATAGGGAAGTTTCTGGGAGAGGGAAGTCTCACCCCTTACCACCCACTGGAAGAGGTCAAAATGAGACAGGATTGAATTCCTCTCAACTAATATCCGGATCACAGAAAGAAAATGGAGCAAATATATTGTCCGTTGATGTTTCGGAAGGTGATGATGCACTGAAGGTTCCAAAGCATATTAAGAAGTCTGAGAGCCAGAATGGAAATCAGTCCACTAATTCAAGGCATCCGACACCAAATGGGCACAAGGTCAGAGATGTGGATGCCCCAAGTCCTGTTAGAAGGGATTCCTCCAGCCAAGCTGCCACCAATGCTTTGAAAGAGGCGAAGGATCTTAAACACCTGGCTGACCGGCTTAAGGTTTTTACATATTTATTTTTCTTTCGTTATGGAGTTGTTTCTGTTTCTTGTCCTAAGTCCTCACTCTTGGTACAACTTGACTCTTTTCAGCAGGCTTCTGGGTCGAATCTTGAAAGTACAGTTCTATACTTCCAGGCAGCCCTTAAGTTTCTTCATGGAGCCTCTTTACTAGAATCTTGTAACAGTGAGAGTGCCAAGCATGGCGAGATGATTCAATCAATGCACATGTATAGTAGTACTGCAAAACTCTGCGAGTAAGTAATGCTCAAGCTCTGCAAGAGACCTTTTCCTTTGCATATGATCTATCTTGTGTGCAATCTGGCTAAGATTTTTTTTAAAAAAAATTTCCCTCCCAGAAAGCAAAACAAAATCTGGAGAAGATGTGTTGTGTGTACGCTTAAACCCAATAATACAACACTAACATTGTTTGATCCAAATTCAAAGCAATGGTCTAGATATTTGCTTTTCATTTTCTCCCTTTAGAAAGTGTCAACTGGGATATACATATCCCAGCTAGGGTCAAAAAGCTTAAATTACCTCTCCACCTTGGACATGCTTCCCAGACCTATCCGGTACAACAGCTTTCTTCTATGTGCTTTTCTCTCCCCTCATTCCTAAACCGTTGTGGTGCAATAAAAACCCAGTTCATACCAGTGATATGATATGAGTACGTTGCTCAACAAAGCTTGGGCAATGGTTTCTCTCTTTTATGGTGAGGATGGATTAGTTCTCATCAACTAGAATGTATTGTTTTTTTCTAGAAACCTTATTAACAACACTACATAATTGGATATTCCAAGATTAAATGTAAATTTGACTTGCTATTTTCATTAATGGCACTTATAGTTTCAAGTTTGGCTCATTTTTTCTGAGCCCCTATCAAGTGGTCAATAAGACTTTCACCATGTTGGCATTTCAGTTTTGGGTTCCATTTAAATTATTTAGTTGGCAGGAAGATTTGAGGTTGTTAGTTTATGTAAATCAGTTGACAAACCTCATCTTTTGATGCTAATTTTGTTGCCATAAATTTATTAGATAGTTAGTTTATGTATATCAGTTGACAAATCTCATCCTTCACTGCGGATTTTGTTGCCAAAATTTTGGTAAATAGTTCCTGCTTCATATATAGCTGGTAGTCGTCATGTTTAGATAGAGTTTGACTGGAATACTTTACAACTCTATATAAATCATGTCCATCAGAAGGAAGCCATATGGCTATGAAGAAGAAATTCTTGGCGGTCTTATTGTTGGACCAATTGTACTCTATGTCAGCTTGATTCGTCAATTTATCCAAATTGAAAATTCATTTAAAATAAATCAATAAGCTCAGTAGTGTCAACCTTATGCTTTGAACACTTCATCACTTTCTTATTTGAAGTAAATAATGATTTAATATATCGCGCACTAAATCACTAATAGGCACCTTCTATGTGGTGAATCGAGTTCCTCTCTCATTATATAGTTACAAGGCCCTAATTTTTGGGAGCTCTATAGCCCAATTAGTTTTTGCTAAAATGATAAAGTTACAGTTCAAAAGCAGATCTTTGTTTATTATTTGTTGTTGTTTGTGAAAGTTGTCATAGAATTAAATATCTAGGTGCAAATTATTCCTTAGTAGCTACATCTTTTGGTAGTTTCTTAATTTTAATTTTATCCTGAATTAAGCACCTGGATTTTACAGATGACTTGCTGCTGCACATTTTGTCTTTATTTTACTATACATGAAATTTAATATTTCATAGATGATTTCTTATATTTGAAAAGTGAAAGGGCTTATGCAGCTTTTCTTTCCCCTTTATTTTTTTGCTATTCCATCTTAAATATATAGGTTTTGTGCCCATGAATTTGAGAAATACAAGGACGCGGCTGCTGCTGCTCTGGCCTACAAATGCATGGAGGTGGCTTACATGAAAGTAATTTATTCCTCCCATAGCGGTGCAAGCAGAGATCGGCATGAGTTGCAAACGGCCCTGCAAGTAGTTCCTCCTGGTAATTAGAGTAGACCATGATATAGAGAATATGTTAAATGTGTCAGCATGTAGGAGTAAAGAGATCTGGTCTGAAAAAACTTGTTCCAATTTTTTTCTTCGATTTTATGTCTTATAAGTTTCTGTTTTTTCTGGAACTCATGCCCCGTGCTTTAACTAAATCCCTGCTTTTTACTTGGAATGGGTCCTAAAAACTGTTTTTTAAACAAAGACCAACTCTAAGATGTATCATTAGTGCATGTGAAGAAACCCATCACACTACAACATGTTATATTGTTTTGAATCTGGTCTGTGTTCATGAAATCTTGAATTTTAAAAGCTTGCAATAGAGTGATGGTTCTAATTGTGTTGATACGGGACTAATCTTATCTTGCCCTGTTATGCCCTGTAGGGAAATGGTGGAAAACAGTTATGGCTAGTTTCACTTGGTTTTCTTTCATCTTCATTTTAAATATTGAAGTTCAGAAATGGAATGACTCATTAATGTACCACATGCATGAATAGAACAATGAAAATCATAACAAGACTAGAGTTCCGGACTTCTTGTAGTTATTGTGGCCTACATCTAAGTGATACTGAACCCATATTAGGGAGGTGGTCACTCACTGTCTTTCTTCATGTGTTAAATTAAAATATGTCATTGTTGTTTACAGCCATCTTCATAAGATAAATCTGCATCTGTTTTCTGCTCAGAATGTTATGGTAAACATGAATATGATGTAGGATAGGACTCGGAAATTTCTAATAATGCAATTTCCAATTGATTTCATGGATGATTAATTTTATAAAGCTTGTAAGTGTGTGGTTTAAAAGGATGGAAGAAAGATTACAGGGAATGTAGATGGAAAAACTGGGAATTGGCTTAATTTGAAAGGTGACTAGTTGCTAAAATTTCTGAGAATTGGTTATGAGTTCCAGAGTCTTAAGTTAAACGGCAGTGGATGGGGAAAGGTTTAGGTAGAAACAAGGGTTATGGAATGGGAAATTACAGGAACAGGAGCTGGTTGTGATGAAAATGACTGAATCTGATCAA
This sequence comes from Cornus kousa, assembly GCA_025631255.1. Taxonomy (NCBI): domain Eukaryota; kingdom Viridiplantae; phylum Streptophyta; class Magnoliopsida; order Cornales; family Cornaceae; genus Cornus; species Cornus kousa. The sequence continues at coordinate 5,479 of JAOTQH010046961.1, read as the reverse complement.
GAAATAAAGAAAGATGATGAAGGAGAATCTTCTAAAAATCTCACTTTTTGAATTTGTTAGGCTTCACCCTCTATTTGTTTAGGTTGCATGACTGACCAACAACATCTTCAATTCTCTAAAACTCAACTTTATTGAAAGAAAGTATAAAAATTTATAGTCCACTGGACAACTTCTGCCATTATGAAGGATTACATAATAGGAAATTTTGAAATTTTGACTATTTTATATCATTCTAGACCTACAAAAGGATGCATTTGTTGATTATGACCCCCAAATAAAGCCCATTGCGAGTGTTACAGTCCTGACTCAAGCAACTTATGAAATTATTTAAATACCCTCGACTTCTAAAACATAAAAAGAAAAAATAAATAAATAAAACTGTCTAGCAGCTTGCTAATTAAAATAAATATGCATAAAAACCCGAATTCAACCCAAAACTTAATTATTTCGAAGTGTTCTCTATCTGAAAATCTGGATTTGCCCTTTTCTTGTTATCATGCTATGCATCAGAATATGATTTTGAAGATCACATTCTTCTTTTTCAATTTGAGAGTTTTATATTCTGATTATTTTGTTTTATTATTTTTTCCCGGCATGCAATTTGCTTCTTTTTTGAAATAAAAATAAAAATTGGCTTAAGATTCTGAGTCACTAGTAATAGCCTTTTACTGTTACTAAATGATATGACTTCTTGTAAATTTCCTTTTGTCAATCTGATATGCTTCCCGTGTTTAACATTTGTTAGGTGAGTCTCCTTCTTCCTCCGCCTCTGATGTTGATAACTTAAACAACCCTGCAATGGTAGACAAGGGTGCCTTAGCCAAGGGTGTTTGCTCTCCTCAAGTTGCTGGAAACCATGTTATTGCGGCACGAAACCGTTCCAGCTTTGTGCGGCTGCTCAACTTTGTGAGTATATATTGAAAACTCAGATTCATCTTTAAATAATTATGTTCTCCATAATTTATATGAAAGGAAGAATATGGCTTGGTTGAAAACTCAGATTCATCTTTAAATAATTATGTTCTGCATAATTTATATGAAAGGAGGAATATGGCTTTGGGCTTGAATATAAAGGGTTAGCCCAGTACATGAGGCTCCCACCATTGCGGGGCCTGAGGAGGGTCAGAGGTACGCAGCCTTGCGTCAAGATGCTGTGGGCTTGAATATGTCTCCAAACAAATGAGATTGTACAGTTTGGAATATCACACAGACTGGAATAAAAAAAATTTAAAAGTAGTGGATATGTGAACACAGAAGTTAAATTCAACATTCGAGGTGACACTGATATGGGAAATGGCTATTTGCCAAGGAAACAAGAAGGCATTTTAGAACTTCTCATTTTCATCTTTTCGCATATCCTTGGGGAAAAAGAATCCTCTTAGGGTCTTTCATGTTCTATATCAGAAAATGGTGTGACATATTGGTAAAAACTGATTGTCAAGTTTATGGAGTTTATATTGTCATTTACTTATGGAAACTGAGGTGTTTTAAGTCTTAAGAATATGGAACAACAACTTTATTATTATTTTTTATTATATTTATGCATTGGATATATGGAATGTTAGCATCTTAAAATGTTACAATCTGCAGACACAGGATGTACACTTTGCAATGGAAGCCTCTAGGAAATCCCAACTTGCTTTTGCAGCCGCAAACCCAAGACTCGAGCAGGTCCAATACAGGGATGGTATAAGATCCGTCAAAAGGGCTCTTGATTTTAGCTTCCAAGATGTAGAGGGATTGCTACGTTTGGTACGGCTTGCGATGGAAGCCATTAGCCGTTAAAATCCTAGTTGTAATTGAGATTATGTCAATCCTGGGAGGAGATTTTGTTTGGTTCTTTTTTCCCCCCTCCAGTTTTCAATCCTTAATGGAGGAAGAGCAAAGAAGATGACACGGTTGTCTCTGCTGCATCACGCATGCCATCTATTAGAAGACATGTTTCACCAGCTCAGTGCCCCTGTACACATCTGTACAAATTGAATTTACAATTTCTAATATATTTTTTCAGTGAGGCTTCAGCTGCTTTCTAACTCGAATAAGGGCCAATAAGTTTGGCGGGAAGTGATGTTGGTGTTGGCTTCGCGAAAAGATTCATAAATATATAAAGAAATACAGATTCAGGGTTGACCAGAACTATAGCTGGAGACAAAATTGAAAGTCCAGTCTTTAGATCTTTTGGGAAGCTCAAGTCCTGAGACCTTGGATTGCTGTTTTTCTGGCCTTCTTTCACAAAGGAGTTTCAGTTGTTCTGTTCTATTTGTTTAATTTTTCATTCGGGCAAAACTTAAGTATAGGAAGCTGCCAAGATGATTTGCCAAGCTCATCTTTACAAAATTGACTCCACTGTCGGTTCAAGCACATTTTAAGGAGGGTAATAGGACAAGAAGAGATGGGAGTATCAGGTAATTTATTTATCTAACTTCTTGTCTGTCAATTAGATTGCCTCTCTTAATTCCTTCGTCTCTTTTTCAGTTTTTAACTTTTTGGTATTTTTATTTGCTTGCAGGTTACCACCATATACCATACATAGTTTTCTGCATTTGCAGTTGGAAAAGTTTGCTCTGATATTGAGAAATAGGAAGAAGTTAGGAAAGAATATGTAGAGTGCAAAATGGAAATAAATAATGTACATATAGTTCCCAATGATGGGTTGCCAAAATAATCTTCTTAGAAGGTTTGTGCAATTTAGATGTTGTGTTGGACTTTGGCATATTGTACTTAATTAACAATCATTTCTAATTATTTCTTTCTTATTTTCGTGGCAGTGACTATCTATGTAAATATACAAATCATTGAGTTAAATCATCCAACAGTGGCACCAGTTTTCTTCTTTAGGAGGGCTCCCTACTTCATACCACACGGTCTACAGCGTTGGCATTTAGCAGGTTAAATTGCTATTTAATTGGTTCTTTGTTGAATGCACTGCAAGTATTAAGCTTCTATATATTTGTTTAGTGATTTTCTCCCCCATTTCTTAATTAAGTTTCGTATCTTATTGAAAGAAAAATAATAATAAATAAATAAAATTTAAAGTAAATATTTATATCTAATCAAACTGAACTTAAAATGTTCTACTTGATTAGTTTGTCTGTTGGACGTTGAGAATGGAACCTAAAAAACCCTCCTCGAATTTGTAAAGAATTTTTTTGGCAGCTATTGATGTCAAGTCAATATGTATTCATGAAACTTTAAATTCTCTTTCTTTTTTGTTTTTTACTCATAAAGAGACTTTTTTTTTTCTTTTGAATTTTTTTTCATTTTCATGTGTTTTATCAAAATCCTTGCTGTTGCATTTGGTAGAGTAACTAGTGTACTTGCTTGCAAAAGTGGCTACGCTGTACCTCTATGTGATGTTGTGGCCTGAATTTGGTTCAGGATTGTGTTGCGACCCGTTTTCGACTGCTGGTTAATTGGAATTTTTTTGACCCATTTTTTTCTTGTGGGTCGTGGACCCTGTTTAATACTCTCTTGTAGCTCGATATATAAGGGCGTTTAGGGTTTGGAGTGGAATATTGAGGGACACTGAAAATTGTAGAAAAGAATGAGTGTGAGAGCTAGGGTTTGGGGGCTGAAACATGTAATCTCCAGATTTTCGAATAGTGAATTCTTTTGCCAGATCTTTACAGTGGACGTAGGCTTTGCCGAACCACGTAAATTTTTGTGTTCTTTGTGTGTGGCATGTTTATTATCTGTCGTGTTTCATGATTGTTTCTTACGTTCGTTACATTTGTCGTAACACAGTAGCCTTGTTTGGCTGCTTAGTGCTGACTGAAGAAGATCTTGGTTACAGGTACTGACAAATGATTGGGGGCAACTGCAGTGGCAGCAGGCATCAGCTTATAATAAGTAGCCCTGATGAACTGTTTGCTTCATTTGTCTTCTCTTTTAACAACTTTGTACATCAGGGAAATGCAAAATTTGATCCCTGTAATCTTATTCTTGCTTGCCTACTCAGTTCTGTGTACCATAACAACATTGTTTTATTCTTCTTAATAAAATTTTAGATCTAATTTTATCCACTGGATTTTTTTATATATATAAAAATTATGGGTAAACTTTATTGAAATTCAGTTGAACTATGTATAATAGTTAATTCAGTCGGAGGACCAAGAACCATAACATAAACCTGATGTTGCTATCCACTGATTGCATCCCAACTTTGTGATGTTGAAACTCTGATTCAAGTTCTTTAGGGTTTCTTTTATTCCCAGCATGTTAACAACCGCAATTTAATTCACTATGTTAACAACTGGCGGGGCGGTGCGGGTTGGGTCAGGTAAAAATGGGCAGACCATAATTAAATTACTGACTCATATTCAATCCGTTTGTGATGGGTTAAGTATGGGGCGGGTCAACCCGTCATGATGGTTTCCAATATAAATGAATAAATCTCAAAAATATCTCACAATGGTTTTTACCATACAATGGGGTGAATCGACCAACCCTCATGGGAACTCGAAGTAATAAATAATTACTTGTGTCTAATTTATTTAAATTTAATGGAAGTTCAGTGTAATTTATCTAAGTTTTTATAGGTGAGCAAATTAAACCTAATTTTCGAACAAGGAAGGCTAAAAAGCAGCACTGTGTCCCCTTTTACTTGAACCCATTATTGAATTATTAATACATTATTTACTCAACAATTAGTAATTTTGTAAATAATAATAAGAAGAAAAAAAAAAACCTATTGTATTATAATTATAATTATTATTATTATAGAATATATACACAAACATCATGAACATGGAAGAAATGTTATGTATTGTTATATATCTCATCTAACAATTTAACTCAATAATTCAATTAAAAAGACATCCAAAGTTTTTTCCTTTTATGTGCATAATGGTGAATTATTCATGAAAATTAAGTTTTTTTGCTTTAAAATTTAACACTTTAGAAATTCTATTAATTAATGAATATGCTTCTTACCATTACCAAGATGTTTTAACCTTTTATCTTAGAATAAAGTTAATATGCATATAATATAATTGCCATAAAAAAATAACAAAAATAATAATTAATTTGTTATTTATAAAAACAACCGCTTAATAATTCTATTAAATTCTACTAGCTTCAACTTCAAGTCTCACACCCCACCCAAAAACTTCAAGTACCCTTTACAGTCTGGACAAATTATAGACAGCTGCTCAATGTTTATCACCTTGATGTCCCCTAAACCCATTTTTAGGCTAGTGAGAGGTGATTTTGAATGTAAAAAGTCAGTGTTGCCTTTATATCATAATAATATATTGGGTAAAGTACAACCACATTCTCTCAAGTTTGACAAAATGACACTCAGAGAAAACTTACCTATTTTTTGGACAAAGACACTCCTGAAGTTTCAAAAATGGACAAAGACACCCCTTTACATGATAAATTGACCAAATTACCCTTTGACAGTTTAGGAGACTTTTTTAACTTTACAATTTAATAAATTGGACCAATCTACCCTCATGAACAATTTATGCATAAAAAA